>VZSF01004974.1:232353-377258 GCA_013398295.1 Chionis minor
GCCGTGCCGTGCCGTGCCGTGCCGCGCCGCGCCGGGCCGGGGGCGGGCAGGGACCGGCGCTGCGTCCCGCTGCGGGTGGGACGGGACAGCGACCCCGCAGTCCCGCTGCCTCCCTGCCGCAGAGCCGCCCGCCTCCCGCCCCCGCGGGGCACCGGGCGTGTGCGAGCGGCCGGCCGCGGGCAGGGCGCCGCGCACCTCCGGGTGGCAGGTGCGGCGGAGTACGCGGAGGAGCGCTCGTGGGGGTCGGCGTGTTGGTCTCTTTCTTTCTTGCCTTGTAACTTCTCCCTCTAACGCTTCGTCTCCTAGGAGCAGTCAGCTAACTGGGAACTGGCAGTCCTTTCTGCGCAGTTTTACTTTCCGCCTGTGCTAGGATTTTTATTAGATGAATTACTAGGTGTCTATAAAATAGAGATGTGCATATAAAATTACACCAAGTAGATCCATTAAAGCACTATCCTATATTTAAAAAGTCCGGTTTTTCACCTGAAATGCTCTATGGAAATTTAGTTTCCCGCAGCTCACTGTTTGGATAGCCTGCCTGGGGAAAGAGCGGAGTGAGTCGGAGGGCTGGCAAGCAGACATCCCGAGCCGGGACCGGTGGCTGATACCTTAGCACCTGCTTCTGCTCTTTGTATTCCGAAGTGGGCTGTGCCTGGTAATTCTGTGTTTAAAATCACTTTAGCGTGTTAAGTTTGGCTTGATCCTTTTGGGGAAGTTAGGAAACAAGGCAAAATCTTCTCAGCGTTTGCATCCAGTTGACTGGAGCAATTAATTTAAAATGCATTTCTCCTCTCCGATAAATCTCACCCTGAGCAGAGTCCCCTTTTGTGTGTTTGCATGTTAATCCGTGTGTCACCTACGCAGGTTCTGTGGTGTCATCAGAGGTGGGAATGAAGTAATTTTGCCTATTTCATTGTTTTTGTTATAAGAACACATTGTATTTAGTAAAATTAAAACCAAACAAAACCCACACAATGATACTTAGCCCTTTTCCTCATTACAGCTGTCTTTTATCTGTCTTTCTGTCTCTTGTTTCCTGATATTCTGTCTTTACACTCATTTCTTCTTCCTTTAATCCCCTGCTTCCAGCAGTTTCATTAAAATGAGCCTTAGTATTGTTAATAGAAATTAATAATCTGACCCATGTGATTTTCTTTTCCCCACTGGTGCTTCACTTGTGGCTGCTCCATTTTGACTTAAAAATAAACAAACAGTTTCTTAAGGGAAATGTATTCTGTATGCCGCTGGGAGCCTTTTAATATTAAGGCAAAAATAGAAAGTGCATTTACCTTCATTAAAAAAAACAAACCAAAACCAAAACAAAATGCCACAATCAAAAGCTAGATCTTCAGCACTTACTATATTGTCTCGTAACTTTTTCCTTTTATTTTTTCTACTTTTGGAATCGAGAAAAGGAACTCCAACAATATGGAAATAGTAAGAAGTAACTGCATGTTGTATTACTGTTCACCCGTTTTACTTTTCCACGGGCGCTCTCAGTCTGCTCTCAATAATGTCAAGTGCACCTTACCCATATTCACAACTCTTTGGCTGCTGAGTAGACAGGTGAAGGTGGCCCTGGGGGAAGTGCCACTGAGCCCCTACAGCTTTACAGTAGACAGCGTACTGCTGTTTGAGAGGAGAAACTGTTGGAGAGCTCTCTGTTTAGGGAAGTGCGCGGCTTGGTTCCATGTGACAGCTAACCTTCTTTTTAACATTGTTGAGGTTGGGGAAGAGAGACAGAGAAATATAATTTAAAATATCTCAACTTCTGTTTTTCAATCTCTTAATCATTTTTTTTTTTAAATTAAAGGAATATAACCATGCAGCAAGTATGGCTAAGTCTGGAAAAAGTTATTGAGAGAAGGAAAAGATGTAAGAAGCCATAAAAATACAGTATAGTTAAAGGTGTATGTGCAGTGTGTCAGGTACTGATATGATTTACATTCTGGTTTTGTTAAGGTTAGATTTCAGGTTGCATTCCTGTAGCTGAGGATAACAGTTGGCCCAATATATATCCCTTCATCCATTTTTTTCCTCCCACTGTAACACAATTATATTGTGAACATATAATGTAAATGCAGGTATTGCATTTGTGCCTGTATTGCTACCTAGGTGTATCAGCATAGTATCCTTATTGTACTGATTTACTTTTCTGACTGCTAGTCACTGAAAAGATTTTAATAGTTATATGCCTTTTCAAAAAAATACTGCTTTTAATTATGTGGGCAGCAATTTTTGTTAAATTAAACCTTAAATTATAAGTGAACTTAGAAATACTGGAAACTGCCTCTTCGTGTTGAGTTACTTGTTAAGCTATAGGAAAAATAGGAGGAAGAGTACAATGTAGAAGTGGATGTGGTCACTCAATATGTGATCCATACAGTTACCTGGAAACTGTATTTCACCTCACAATTATTGAGAGAGAGAGAATGAACAAGGCAAAGGAGAGAAGAGGTGACTCCTTTCACCTTGGAGTTTAAAGAGAACTTAATTTTTGTAACAGTCAGACCCAAGAAGAGTCTCAATAAAAACTAAGCAAAGGAATTCATTGTACCTAATCCCACTCTTCAGGTTTTGGATTTGTCTTCCTCAAGCAGTGAAAGTTCCCTTTCCTTTGCCTGCGTGTGTTGATCTGAGCGATTACACCAGGAACCTGCGGAAGTTCTGGTCAGCGGGTTGTGTGGTTTCCCTCAATGCAGGATCTGGCAGGGAGAGTAAGAAAATGTTTCTTCCTAATTTTGACCCTCTGCGCATTTGTCCTAAGGCTGCGTATGTATTTCATTTCTTGCATAGGAATCAACTCTTTAGCAACCGCTTACTACCTTTTGGTACTGACCTTTGGGAGAATTATTCCTTGGGTAGGTGATGCAGATCCAAGGAAGAAGCTTTTGTACGAGTTCAAATTGGGAAACTAACAAAGACAATGATTTGTACCTGTAGTTTGTGTCTCAGGTGGGGGCATATGGCGAGAATACATTAGTTACACTGTACTGACAACGTCTGTCTGCGGTACAGCGGGAAGGGAATGCATGTGCAGACACCGCAGATCTACACCCTGACATATAAAAGATGTGATTATATTCACGCACAAACACATGTGTGCACCTATAAATATTTATGTGTAGGAATATGCACATACATATGTATGCTTATACTGAATATTAGTGTTGCATCTCCCTCATATGGAAACCTAAGGCTGCTTCAAAGGGGAGTGAAATACGGCATTTTTACTTCTCCGTATTAACTCCCACTTCTCAGAGAATTTTCTTCTGCCTAGTTATAGTTGCCCCTAGAAATGCTGATATGACTACAAAATTGCCGTCTCTGTTTCTAATTGCTATTCTACTATTCTACATCACAGACAGAAACTGACCAAGGAACCATCATGAAGGGAAAAGAAAAATCATTGGCAAATGAGGGCATCCTGCCAGATGCTGTGTCTCTTACACTTTTTCCTCTGATGTACAAGAAAGACACATGAGTCATTGATCGGATAAAAATTAATATTATTTTATGAACAGAAGGAAAAAGTTGGAAGGAGTAACTGATATATTTGATAGAGAGATGGAAAGGTATGCCATTGGAATTTTAAGTCAATGAAGGAGCGAATTCCAGACCCTGTGGCAGAAAATTAACAAAGTTGTTGTCACTGACTCTAATGCACAGACTGAGGAAATGTGACTTGATTTCAGAGGTTACTGGAAATATCCATATTCCGTGAATGGGAGGAAATCTGAGTTAGAGAAGCTGAATGCAACAGTCTGCTCTGAGTATCTCTGAAAGTCTGGGATAGGGAGGAGTTGTTAATTGGGGAGAGTGGGGAGGAAGTTGTTTGTTTTATTGACAGAATAAATTGAAAAACCTCTGTAAGGGAAATGGCCTAGTTACTAGGTTCCTGACAAAGTTCCCATCATAGAATGGGGTCTCAGTGTACTAAGCTTACTGAGCACAAGGCTGATGAGGAAACTGATACTTTAAAGTATTTGTATCAACTTTTCCCTCCTCTTCCAATTCCACTTGTAAAAGTAAAGATGATCTAATCATTATCAATTATTGAGAAATATGGAAAGATCGATGTATTTTAAAAACAGGATTTTTTTCATTGCATTGATTCAAAGTAATCCATAAATATTGCATTTAGCCTGAGAGGGAAAAGACTTTGGAGATTGCATCAGAGAAAGTTGCTGTGACAGAAATTTTGCATCCCGTTTTCTTCTTCTCCAAGTGAACGTTGTTCTACTCTCTGTGCCCTTTCCACTGTTATTCCCCAGCCCCATTTCTGCACTGTTCCTGCTGCGCAGAATTTCATGTCATTTGAAAACACCTGTATTCTTCAAGTAATTTTAGTCCAATACGAAGTTTTGTGCATTGTGTCAGTGAGTCTCTTTAGCAAATTTTCCAGGGCTCAAAAAATACAAGCTCTCTTAGGGAATGGAAGAAGGGAGAAGGTAAAAGGTTTAAACCTGAGACTAGCTGAACTTTACAGGTTCTGTTGGGAGCATGGTAGAATTTCTCCAGAGAGTATAAAATGTCTGAAAGAGGTTTAATTAAAGAAAGAAATAGTAAAAGTAGAAAAAGATGGTGACAAAGCTTGGATATAAAAACCAAAATGCTTCCCCCAGCTTCTCCTTCTAACTTGCACTCCCCGGTTTAGGAGTTGCGGGTCATAGCAGCAGCTAGTGTTGCGTGTCAATGATTCCGCCACAGATTGCAGAGACTGGGAAATTCTTCCCAGTAAGACCTGTTCTTTATTCCGTGGAGCTACTGATGGTAACTTTATGGCCAGGGAGCACAACAGAATTTTTGGTTTGTGCAGTGTGAGTGAGCAAGTAAATTTAGCATCTGTCCAGTACCCAGCAGCGAGGTTCCTACGTAATGCTGCTATAGAAACTAGAGGGGAAAAAAGGAAAGATCAGAACTTCCATGGCAAACTATCAATCAAATGGTCAGTTGTTTAGCAGAGGGACTTAACAAAGAAGATATTAGTGGTACTCGGCTATGGTGACCTTGCTGAAAATAGGAAAATGTTGATTTCTTTCTCTCTTCCCGGTATTGGCTGCGTTTGAGCTGTGAATGTAGTCATCTCTATGTAGCTTGCATGTGTAAAGTGCTTTGTGCCTGTCATCAGGAACAGAACATAATTTAGTATTATTTATTAGTAATAGCCATTGATCTGGTGAGTTGTGGTTCTCAGGAATTAAATTGTAGTAACTTGTTCTCTGCGTTTGTTTCCATCCTTGCCATGCTGCCTCTCTCTAAAGCTTTGCCCTGTCTCTTCAGAGCAATAGAGATGCCCACAAAATGATCCTTGCAGCTGGAGCACAGTACACTTTGATTCTTCTAGTGCTCGAGAGTCTGGCTGCTGGCGGTGACTGTCCATGAGGAGAAACATGCCTGCTCAAGGTGGAACGCACTGTATAATAATATATTTGTCATGTTTGTAATTGCAAATGTAATTAGCAAACAAGCTCTGGGGGATTGAGGACTTGAAACTTTCACTGCACATCATTTGACCCTATCTTGACTGGACCGGAGCTTGTATGCCACTGTTAACCCTTGCTGTTCTTGCAAATAGATGCTCCTTCTAGTCTGACTGCTGCTAAGTTCCTGTCTTCCCCCCCATGCTTCCCCCACCTTTTTTTTTTTTTTTTTTTTTTTTTTTGCTGTGAGCAGCATTTTACCTGTATTTGCTTATACCTTCTTTTATTGTGATGGCAAGTGCTTATGTTGCTCCTGCGACACACGCACTAATATTTCCTCTCCTAGCACTTCTGACACTGTCTGGAAAGCATCCTGCAATGCCCTTTGTGAAGAGCACTGTGTACCAGTAAGTGCTTTTGCATACTGAGCTGTTCAGTGCATTCCTATCACCACAGGCAACGTTACTATTCAGTGCCCCTTGCACTTCGCAAAGACAACTTGCGAAAAGCAGGTGGCAAGCTGTTATCACACAACCTGCGATGGCTCTGTGTCCCTGCTGAGCTGGAATTTTCTTGCACTCCCTTTCTGAATGGGGGAGGAATAAATATGTAAGAAATCCTGTTCATTTTGTGGGATCCTGGCAAATCTCAGACTAGTCACCCTTAGGATGACTTTGTCGTCCTACAAAGAATATTCCTGATCCGTAATGATTTAGCAAACAGCACAGAATCTGTTCATAAAGTCACAAACCCATGTTTGCATAGGAAGCAGGGAGGTCTACTTTGCTTTTTCATGTGAATATTGTCTCTTATTTGTTTTCATTTTTGTTTTTAAGATAGGACTTAAGCTGCAATAAATTTTGTGATAGGACAGTTCTTGTTTTGGACAGTTTTGTTTATTCTTGCATTTTTGTGTACGTGAAAGGAAATAGCTTAAATATAGAGAGGAGTAACCATTTTCATACAATTTTTATCATGACTGCAAGGACATCTCAAATACTGCGTCCTGTTGAAGGCTTGGAAGGGAAAGGAAGCCTATTCTAGTTTCTTCTTGGTAGGGTAAAAGCCTTTGATGAGAACACCTTTCTTCAGTCCAGATTTTCCTTTTCCATTCCTGGAAATTATGTTGGATTTACCATGTATTTTAAATTAGAATAGCTTATATTGGGTTTTTGTTTGGTTGGTTGGTTGGTTTTTTTTAAATTAGAATAGCCTATATTGTGAGTGATAGAAGTGGGACCTCCAGCTTAGAGTATCCTGCATAACAGAAGACAATTTCTCATAGCACCTTTTGTTTTGAATTGATTGTCTGTGTTTTACTGCAGCTGTTTTTAGAAGATTTCTTGTTGCTGTGTGTCTACTGTTCTGAAAGGCTTTTTGTATATACGGTATATTTAGAAGTGTTATTTTCTAATTTTGCCCCCTTTTTCTCCCGGCACTTTAAAGTTCCCTTTAGTAATAATGGCCCTCAATCTCCGGTGATGGAGCCGTCACTGTGAACAATGCTGGTGAGTGTATTGTCTCGCTGTCCTTTTACTCAAGAGAAAGGTCAAAAGAACAGCTTTAAAAAAATGTTCAATTCTCCTGTTATGATTTTGCATATGGAGATGATAATTTTAAGAATGTGTAAGCAGTTGGGTGAAAGTAAGACAGAAATATGATTTTCCATCAGTTGCGGCAAGTACATTGTTTTAAAATGTGCTGACATGAACGATTACAAACCAAATTTCTCACTGAGATTTACACCATTTTATATATTAAAAAATTAAACAGCTGAAAATAAGGACACTAAAGAAATATCCTTCAACAGATTTTTTTTTTTCTGAAGTCTTCCGTGTTGTTTTTCTTTTTATTTGGTCAATCTGACAAAGTTTCTCATTCTCAAACATATTGTTTGTTTCCTGATATAAGAAATTATACTTATCTAGATGAGGTTTTTTACAGATGTGGCAACATAGCAATGGAAAACATAGGGTGTTACTGATTTCAGGGATTTGGTTTAGAATTTTATTTGGTGCACATAACCAGAATTAGCCGATAAGCATTTTCAACGTGTACGTTTTCTTCATAATTTGCTTTTTATTTTTTAAAACAATCTTTGATTTATACAGCAATTTTGAGGAGTTGCTGTCATTGTTTTATTTTTCTTTATTTCTGGACTGTGTATGGCATGTGATTGCTATCTAGTTTTAACAGTTCAGAAAGTGCTGTAGAGGAAGAAGACCGATTTATTCTTTAGAACATACAAATCCGCTCCTTCTTCAGCTCCTTTTCAGACCTACGTGATGTTGCTTCTGCTTTTATCTCTAAGAGTTTAATTCAGTTGCTTTGTAGTGTTTGTATTTCTGTTGATGAGGTTGTTTTGGTCACTTTTGCAGACTAAGTGGGTAGCGGTACAGGGAGATACTGAAAACATTCTCCTATGAAACTAAAAACGTTGCTGCCTATTGCCTGACACTCTTTAGTAGGCAATTTTTGTTACCAGATTCATGGGTAGCGCAAAGGTATCTGGCTGGATCGGGGCTCTCCGTACACCCAACTGCATGAAGCAGCGACTTCCAAGCGCTGATGTGCAGCCTGCAACGCAGCCTCAGCGGGGACTGGGGCAGGGAGGGGGCCACAGCTGGCTGGCACAATTGAGACTTACTTTTAAAGCCAAGGAAATCCTGACATGGGAACTTGCATTTCAGTGCTCGGACTTCGTGGAGGATGTTGACTTTACTTACTGTGGGTTCTTTTTACCTGGATAGATTGTAGCAAATATGACCTTTTGAAAATAACGGTTAAGTGTATCGATTTGTCCGTCTGTCTGTCTTTACATAGATGATGCCAGACAGGTCTCTGTCGGAATAATTGATAAGAGTTGCATTGTGGCACCAAGCATGCTGTAGAGGACTAAAATGAGTGAAAGTACAAGAGAAACCATGTTCTTGCATACAGAGATATGTAAATGGATGGATGGATGTATATCAGGGTGTGTGTATATGCCACACACTATAACTTAACAGAATGCACATGCGTATGAAATACATAATTTTATATATAACCACACGCTCATTCGATATTGCATAGCGTACTGTTTCACTTAAACAGTTACCCATACAATGTCTCTTTGTACGCACATGCAAACCTTTCTGCATATGGTTGCGTATTTCTGTGTGTGTATGGGTGTATGAATGTAAAACAAAAATAAGGATAGATGTATCTGTCTTCATCACAAGGCTGTTCTGAGTCTTTGTTAATTAAAGTTTGTAAATCTGTTGATAGCCTTGCATAGAAGACATTCAATAAATGTAGAATGCTGTACAAATATACATAACATTTGTGGTTAAAAAAAATAATCGGCCTTTCTCTCAGAACATATATAATTGTGGGTTAAAAAGGGTTAGGTGCTACTAAACAACTGTAGTTAAATCTTCTGTTTATAAATCGGTGCTTATCAGAATTCGTGATTTTTGAAGAGGAACAGGATTTTCTTTAAATAAAATATCAGAGAAGAATTTGAAAAATGATGTGCAGAACATAGATCCAGCTGTAACACTGTCTAGATAATGCCGGGCTCATGTGCCACAGTCATAAGGCTGTGGTTTGGTATTTCTTTTTTCTTTTTGGTTAATTTTCTTTAATTTTTGGTTATTTTGGAAACTTTTATTTCTTCTTTTTTTTTTCTTTCTAATGTGATTTTGGTTTTGGAAAGCACAACATATAGTGTGCTTCCTCTTATGAAACCCCTTGCTTAGAAAGTTATTTGATGATGAGATACTTTGGGGTTTTTTTATTTCAACACCTACAGTGTTTCTGACCGTTCTCTTTTTATTCTTTTAGAAGTGGTATTAAAAAAAACCAAACCAAACCCAACCAACCAAGCACAAAAACCCCAACAGCAGTGCAGTTCCTTTTCTTCTAGGGGACTGTCATTGCAGAGGATTCTATAAGTCCTAATCATTGCCCGTGATCATTACTTCTCTAATAATACAGACCATCTCTGTTGAAATTTCCCCCTTGAGTTCCTATTCTAACATGGTCTTATTTTTAAAAATATGAAAAAATTTAATTCCACAGCCTTTTTAAAATAACATACTTATGAAACAAAAAGCAATAGCTCTCACAGTACAGGGATGTGGTATTTATACATGTTTTAATACACTAATTTTCCTTAGAATTTTCCCCTCAGATGTTTACAGAAAAACAGATGCAGCCCCCCACTCCCACCCCTTTAATTGTTGGTTGAAAGCAGAAAAAATGCCTGCTTTTGGCTGGTCTCCTTTTTCAACATACTATTACTTTGCTTCAGTCTCTGAAAAATGTTATAGATTCAATTCCCCTGTTGGACCAAGAGTTAAAAATTAATTCATGAATAATAAAAACCAATCAGTCTTGTTGAGTTTAAGAAGGATTAGAAGAAAGGTTTTTGTACAGAAGCAGTTATATATCTTGGTCGTGATGTTGTTGGACTAATAGATATTGTACTAGGTCCCATTGGTTATCTTGATAAAGGTAGCTGATTTGCAAATAGGATTGTTATCCTGATGACTAACGAGTCTAATATTGGATGGATTAAAAGAGATTGGGCGGCTGGTGTCTATTATGAGTTCTTGACTCCCTCTTAGGAGATAATTTATTTGATTCAGACGTGTAGATTGAAAGGAGACCAGGTAAATACATACCATAAAGGAACAATTCACGCTACCTTACTGCAGCTGGGATTTTCAAGGAAGGCGATGTGACTTGGGCACCGAATTCCATCGAGCGTCGGCGTCCCTATGGTGGGGAGCTGTCCCTAGCATGGCCAGAGGCCTGCGGAGCTGTCAGGCTATCCTGCGCTCAGTGCATCTCACTGATAGAAGGTTATAGACACAGAAAAACTCACGATCCCCTTGAGACAGAGAAAGGATTTGCACCCAAAATTTTGCGATGCAAAACCTGACCCTGTCCTTACATAGATCTGCTGTGTAACACGGGAGAGGGGGAGAGGGAAGTAGGAGACATGGCTTTGGGGGAATGAGGGCATCCAGAGTGATGGAGATCTCAATTTTTTTTTAAAAAGGGTTCAGAGCTAGAGCTTTAGGGAAGACGGTGGACAAAGGTGGCTTGTTTCAGGGACACTGCTCGAACCTGACATAGGGTATACGAAGAAGGCTGCACTTTGGCACCAGACAGCCATTCAGCGCAGTTAGGTGGAGGTCTGGGGAAAGGAGGAAGAAGATAGGGCTGCCATGGGCAAGAGGAGGAATGGATGAATCTTTTCGAATATCTGCTTCATAAGAGCTTCTTAGGATTATAGAGCCTTGGTGAGCAAAGCATCTTGAGCGACAAATTCTCCTCCTTTAAGAGGAGTTTGCTGTCACGTTTAAGAGCCATAGCATCTCTGTCTCTCAGCTGTCGTTCTGGGAAAACTTGCTAATGCAGGATCTTTGGGAGGTTAAAGACGGTGATATTCAGCCTGCAGGCGACTAGCTGTTAGATTTGGGTAGAAATAAAGGGAGCAGAGAGAGAAATGGCTCTCTTTTGAAAGGAGAATAGTTTTGCTTCCTTTCACTGGGACACTGGCCCGTGGTTTTGCCTCCACCTGCCCATTGCTCCAGCACAGGTAGGAGCTGGAAGAGCTCTGCAGCCATCTGCAGGGCTCCGCCGACAGTGCACCGGGCACCTCGCTGCTGCGAAAGGGGCTGCAGGGCCTGCCTGGAGAGCCGCCATCACACCTTTCTTTTCACAGGCTAGCTCTTTGGAAACGTTCAAATTACTTTGTCCTCTAAAAAGTACATGCGGGTTTCTCCTGGGCATCTTGGCAGTGCTCTCATGACTGCATTAAGAGAGAGTTTCCATGTTTATGGACCTTGTGGAGCCTCCAGGGAGGCTTTCTGTCATCCTTGACGGGTCATACCCTGCACACTCTCTACTGCATCTTACTAGTATGTGTTTGGACGCCGTTGCCACATCCCCTGAAGAATGATTCCACTGTCTGTGGAGATCTCGTAGTAAAGAAGCTTGATGAGGAAAAAGAAACTTTTGTGTTTCCCATATGAGTTTCCTGCAGTCTTTGAGAAATACATAACTGGTTTTTTGAGTGCATCTTTTGTGTATTTGCACACTGTGTCCTAAATGAAGCAATCTCTTGCTTTCTTACAGAGTGACAGATGGTTGAGGTTGGAAGGGACCTCTGAAGGTCATCTGGTCCAACTTCCCTGCTCAAGCAGGGCCACCTAGGGCAGGTTGCCCGGGACCATATCCAAACAGCTTCTTAAGGTTTTTTTCCTCATACTTGAGTTTACCCAGTTGTTTTATGTTGCCTTAAAACTCTACCTAGTTTATCAAACTCTTCCTAGTAAAGTGACGCATACAAATTTTAGGTACATATAGGTTAAACCTATGTGGAAGAGTAGTATCCCCTACCTGGTTCCCTGGCAGTGTATCTTTGATGTCACTTGTGTAGGTGATTGACAGCTTGAAGTATGACTGTGTCATTGGGATCTGAATTGCTGGGCTCTTGCAGCCTGAGTTAAGAATGACAGGTACGTTGCCTTAAATTCACATTTAGTCCATCAAGAGCATCTATTGTGTATGAGGAGATACAAGAATTTCTCATCTACTCTAGAGTATAGGTTGTCCACATCAGAATATGATGAATATGTAGATATATTTGTTTCAAATATCCTCTTGATCTTTTTCTTAAGTCAGTAGCTGGTTTAAAAGGGTTCTTTTCCTAACAGATTAAATGAATAGCAGTGAGCAACAATTAAGTGCAGATTTAACAGGGAGCAATCCATTCATTTGGGGATTGCCATTGTTTTGACCCCTGTCCTCGATCCTCATTGTTTCTGGTTTCTTATGGGAGAATGACATCTGAGTGGTCTCACTGTATCTTTGGTCTACCGCCAATGTGAGAGTTAGGATAAAGATTTGACACTGTTCATGATGTGGACTACTGAACCAGGGAAAAAACCGCAAACTTTTAATAGCCATAGAGAGAAATCTTTGAGGAGGATGCCATATTAAAATGACTTCTACTGTGATAGAAAACCTTCTGCCTGTAATAATGTAGTCAGTACTTGCTGCCTTCTAGGAGCAACTACTGTGCTAACAGGTTCTGTTACACTCGCAGCAATAGGTAATTTATATCAGGTTACTTCATCTTCTGAGAGCAACTAACAAGCATGAAATGCTGTCACTGTTGTTGAAGGAAGAGGCTGGTGTTAAGAATTTATATGGGAAACTAGACAAGCAGAAGCCACAAGATGAAGAAGCTGTCTACAAGCTTTGAGCGTGTTTGGGAACCTGTTTTTTAAAACTGTCTTCTAAGGTACTTTGAATTTCAATCTGCTGTCATTTTTACTTGTGTAAATGACAAGTAACTGTGAAAATCAGATGGGATACACCAATGTAAAGCTGGTGCAAGATTAATATTAGGCCATTCAGCTCAACATCACAGTACAGGAAGATATACCTGGAACCAATATAAGAAATCATATTGAAGGCGGGGGGGGGGGGGGGGGGAACGACTAAAGCTTTGTATGGGAAGGGCGGAAACTAGTGATTTTCCTTCCGTAAAACTCTGCCAGGTGTTGTTAGTGCCTCAGATCACCAGCTGCTTCTTTCCGAGTTCAGGTTTCATGCTTCTAATGCATGAAATGATTCTTTCAGCCCTCTGGGAATAATTTGGAGTATGTTGAAGAAGGCTACATAGTGGTAATTGGGGAGCAGTTTGATGCATTGCTAAAATGCACAGAGGACAAAATGCCAAATGAGGTGTGAGAGGAGGTGAAGTGTGAACTCGCTGAAGTTGCAAAGAATATTATCGGGATAAAAACACAGCAGAGGTGAGTAAAGTAGGACTTCAAAGAAGCACTCCAGCATGTGGAGAATTCCAGAGAGCTCTGGATGAGAATGTCCTTTGCCAAATTTATGAGGATGAAAACAGTGGAAGTGGAAGGCCTATGCAAAGGAGAAAGAAGACTAGAACAAGATAGCTGGGAAGAAGAGGCCCGACTCTGGTTTCAAGCAACTTTTAAGGTATCTATATAATGCATCAAGCTGAGCAGCAATTGCATCTTTATAGCAACAGATAAAAATCAAGAAAAAGTGAAAAACAAATGTAACAAATTGTGCCTTAAGCAAAACCTCCCTGATATTCCTCTGTAGGTAGGAAATCTAAGCTTAGCACAATCTGATTCTATAGTATCCTGAGACCTCCAGTGCTGCAAGGAAATGCAAAAAGCAAAGCTTTATGGCTCTAGACAAGAGATCCAACGGGTAGTTGATGGTTCAGAATGAATCTTGAGCGTTCTGGATTGTAAACAGTGTAATTCCATTGGCTACTTGGACCTGTGTTTCATTGGAGATGGTGAACTGGAGGAAAGAGAAGCGAGGGTAGAACCAGTGTCATGGAGCTCAAGATCAGACTGTGATAGTGTGATGGTGACAGAAAAGCTAAGGACAGCAGTCCAGTCACTGTGGCTGCATCTTCCTGTATGATAAGGTTTCTGTCTGAAGCATGATAGGAAACTTCTATTTCTCATCACTTTTCTCATTTAACTTACTGAACATACACTGAGAACACACCGCCGTTTCTTCCTGAAGAAAGCTGGAATTTGAATACAACAGCTTTAGGAGAAGGAGGGATCACAGAAGAGGAAGAATGATTTTGCTAGCACGTGCAGAGGTTTCTGGTTCTAAAATGAGAATTTGCTTAAAAATTGGGGTCAAACCTTGCAAAACTACTGCTTTATTTCTCTCCCACCTTTTTAATTGTGTGCGCTGTATGGCCACTGGACTGGAAATGGGCTTTCCTTCAAATTTGCAGACTGTCTTGTTTTGTTTCTCTGCTACAAGGTGAAAGTTGTCAGCAACATCCTTGTGAGGTGAGGAAGAGGCACATATGTAAAGCCTGCCCAGACAAACCCACAGGTCCCTTCCACGTGACAGCCCTGTCATGGCCTCTGTCACTGGCTGAAAGCAGAACCTGCCTCCTGCCCCTGTTGTGGGGAACCTGAAAGACAGGTGGTGCTGGGAGCAAATTGCACTGGGGCAAGGTGACGAGACATAGGGCAGCAGGATATTTCAGAGGCCAGAGGAGCTTTGAAATGGAGCTTTTGACATTGGAAGGAGCTGCTCTGTGTAATTGTCATGGAGCCTGAAGAAAGAGAACTGTTCCCTTGGGATAAGGAAATTTATTACAGTGTGTTTAGCATCCCTGCAACTAGAGAAGGAAGATGCACATTAGCAGCTGGTAGGAGGCCTGTGCTGTACTTCTGCTCCAAGGGAGTGGAGAAAGCAGGAATGATGCATTGCTGTGAGGTGGGATGAGAGTGGAGTCCAGTGCGTTGGTTGGGGCAAGTTAGAGAAACACTGGCTTGGTGTGGAAGAAAGAAAAACTCAGCTGGTCTTTTTCATTGTGATAGAGATATTATAAAATATTTCTGGGAGAACAAGCTCACAGTCAGTGAGCTAGAAGGGGGTGCAACTGGGGACCACCAACCAATTTTAAAAACTTTTCTGGCCTGTTCTACTGGATGCTACTGGCTATTAATATGGTTTTAAGTCTTTATGCTGTGTTGCAGGATTACCAGGTGCTTGTCTGTTGGCTTCTTGTTGGCTCTTGGCAGTGTGTTTCAGATGTTTTCACTTTCTTCCAACTTTTATATTTATCTGAAGTCCTTTCTGCTGAGTGGGAGGGAGGGAACAGAGAACAGCACGACACCTTTTCTGCTTGAGAAGTTCATGGGCTGAAGGCATTGCTATGTAGTTCCTGTTCTGGTGGTTCTTTACATTTGTGCAGTGCTTGCTCTGGAAGGTGTATGTAGAGATGGAGAAGGAAAGGCAGGTTCTGTGTTTTACCTGTTTTTGAGGAATACTTTCATTGATATTTCATATAAATACTTCATATGGCAGTGAACATATGGAGAGTTACATGGTGCCTACCTCCTACTTCTTGGTGTAAATGGATTTTCTACCTCACCTATGTGCCTTACACACCTCTTCTCCTGTGAAGCTCCATCTTGGTTGCAGGAGGTGCTTCTTGCTGAACTGAGTCTCAGAGCACCTCCTTGGCCTGAGGAGGGTGCTGTTAGGACTCCTCCTGTAAAGGTAATACATAGAACAACCTAACAGGAGTGTGATCTTTCTGAATGAACATATTAAATCCCTGGGAGAATTCTTGATTTCAACAGGAGATGTAGATTTGGGTTTGGGGTTATAGAGCCAACACTTATTTAAAGTATCATCAAGACTGAAGGGTATTTTGTGGAGGTGGGTTGAACAGCATTTGCTCTGAGGAGCTACAATTTAAACAGACAGGGAGTAATGTGCTGGACAGGAGAGTCTAGCACCTCAGAAATAAGTTTTGGAAAAGCCAATCTGTGACATTGCTTAAACAAGGTTGTTGCCTATCCCCTGCTTTCTGCAGAGTTTTAAAGGTGCAAAGTGAAAGATCTTCACGGGAGTCGGAGATAGAAGGTGAACCAGGTTTCCATGCAGTGATGCTGAACCTCTGTCAGATGCGTCCTTTCCCTGATGTGAATTCTGATGTTTGCTTATCATTCAGGGAGCAAGGACACATCTTTTGCCTCCAGCAGCCCAGTTGCCGGGATGGTGTAAATATTGTTTTGTGGCCAAAGGGGCCTGTTAGCCTCCTGGAGACACAAAACAGCAGCACTCAGAAAAATTAGCAGCAGTAGAAGTACATTATACAATTCATCAATCTTTTGTTTTCAACAGTGAAGCAATGCTACTTGGGGCACGTGGGTTACACCAGGGTCAGCACTTTCATTAGGAGATCCCTGGTCCCCCACCCTCAGCCCACCACCCATTCCCAGGGGTGCAGCAGAATTGCTTCCAGCAGTAGGTGCAGGCATGTGCCTGGCATGGGTAAGTGAGGCTGGAAGCAGCCATTCAGTTCTAGGCAGCATGAAAAATCAGAGGCAGTTAGTTAGGTACGAGTAAAAATATTATAAGTTTCCCTGGTGTCAGCACAGGCCAGTTCTGATTTTAAAAATGAAATATGGCAGCTAATTAATCTAGATCACAGCTTAATCGCCTGTGGTGGGTTTTAAAAAAAACATTTTTGTGTGAATTTAGCACTCATGAAAGTGAGAGGCTGAGATTATTGCATAGACCAAAGCACAGCATGGATAAGCTGTCTCCCGCCGGGTCTGTTCATACTCCTCCACGGTGGCCTGCAGTAGCCACTGCTATTACCTCTGGAGCTTGCCTTTCATACCCTCCTCTGCAGCAGCATCCACACACCTGGTGTGACACACACCTCACGAGCACCTCCACATCTCCTTTTGGGAGCAGTCACAGAGGTTTGGAGGCACAGAGCAGCAGATTTTCAGGTTCACGCCAGGACAATATGGGGAATGCCTCTTCCTAGGGCCCAGGCTGTGGTGTGCTACCTGCTGTTAGAGGTGTGGTGAAACATGGTACTGCCCTGGAAAGTGTGGTGTGAATAGAGAAAGGAAAGGCAGAGAAGGCACCAAGGCAGGAATCAGGTAGCCAAGAAAATGAAGGATTTGCTAGCTCTGTTCTTTTCCTCAGACCAGTAGCAGGCCAGCACTGGGGAAAAGCAAAACAATCTGTCCAGTTTTATAGACTGTGAGTACATTTACGTTTTGTAAAGATTTTGAAAAGACAGAGCACGAGTCCTTCCTTGCACGTCTCGCCCATCATTAGTGAGTTACTTTCTGCCAGTGTTTTTGGTAGGTGTAGGTCTTGCAAAGGGAGGTGTCACAGGTGCTGGCTGGGTGACCATGTCAGCCAGTTGGTTGACCGAAGTGAGGGATGGCATGGGGGAAGGCAGGTGCATGGTTGAAAGATGGGCAAAACAGATGGACCAGGCTGAGTGCACGTGATGGATCACAGAAAGGGCCAGGACAATGTGAGAAGAGACTGTCTATTAAATTTTGTGGAATGGCTTTAAAATAATCCATCAGCAAAGCCACAGCCTTCTACACTGTTCAATCAACTTTTGTAGTAAGAGTCTTTACAGTTAAGAGTAAACCATTTACTTTCTCCTTCCTCTTTCATTCACGCTTATGCTAAATTGTGGTCCTGACTGTTCTTACAAGTTAGCAAAGCTGAGCAGGAGGCAAGCAGTCAAAAGTGGAAGGCAGGGCAAGAGCCGGTATTGCTGATGAAAATTTCTTTGCTCTGATAGCTGGCACCTCAGCCTGGCACTGTGGTTGTCTCTGTGTCCCTGGCACCCATCGTGGCATTGCAGTATTAGTAATTTGGTGGATACCGATGTTCTGATTAAATTTCAGCTCAGACACTTACATTGTTCTTTATTTTCCACTATAGTTTCAATAGGACAGACAATTCTTTTTTCACTTCTTGAACTCTGGCTGTACGCTGAAGAAGTGCTGCTGCATTAGGCTTCAGAAATGGAATGAGTGAAACGATCCCTTAATGTGCATACAATTTTGAATGGCCGTTTGAAGTCCTTGTGGTGGAAAGATGCTGCACGTTGCTTCCTATTCACTGTAAATCATCATTTTTTAATACATTTTTTACAGTGACCTTAGTGGATAAAAAAGGAACTCTTCCATTTTGTGAAGTAATAACTGTATCCTAGGTGAAAAAACAATACAGAGCTAAAAGCTTTAAACAAAATCAGGTTGTTGATAAAACACAATAGTACAGTTTTATATCTGTAACCTTCAGGAGTTATACTGACCTATGTAGGAGCAAATACTTGGTGCTTAATTTGAATAAAAACATTATTTCTTACTTTGTCATTTAGATGAATTGAGAAGATGAAGCAGTCACGTTTAGTGAGGGCATGGGGATAGTGAGGCCAGAGGGCAATAGACGTCTGAAGAATACGGTTCCCATTCAGTCAACATTATCACCAGCAAAGAAAGTCCTGTCTCAGCATAGCAGCTGGGGAACAGATACAATTTGTGACTTGAAAACACAGTATTAATGGGTTGTATTTTGTTGTGCAGTATTTGATCCATGAGGGCCCTGTGGCCAGAAGCCCGTAAAGCAATTTGAAAAATGTTAGGTATGTGCAACAAGGTAAGAATTTGGAGAAGAGACAAAGAATTCACAGCAATGTGGAATGGGTTGTAGTGAAAAAAAGGGAGAGTTGCACACATCAACAGTGATTCGAGAGATGCATGTGTCTATTAGGTCAGTAAGAAGGAGAATCTGGTTTGTCCTCTTCAATTTACCTTTGTTATTACACAGCACATATCCCCACAGCATCTCAAATCTTGCTGTTTTGTCTGATGAAGGAAAACATATACATGAGTTTTTGGAATAACTGTGATTTCTTCTTGCAAAAGAGGGCTTTGAGAACCCTGTGGGCACACAATTAACTTTCATTTTAATTCAGCCCTGTGGGAAGGGGTCAGGGTCTCTCACTCTGTCTCTTTGAAATTGCTTTGTAAAGGAGATGGTTAGTTAGCATCGACTGAGCATCTGCCATCGAGGCTCAGTGAATAATCATCTGATCCCGCTCTGGATTAGAAGAGGAGAGAGAAATCAGACAGGGCTAAGCACCAATGATTAGTTAGCTTTACTACAGTCTGGGAATGCATATGGACTAGGCAGGATTTATTTGGCTTTCTCAGTTTTAATTTCCATGATTCTCCATGAGCTAGTCAAGATAAGGCAACCAGCAATCTTGGAGGAAAAAGAGCGCATCTGATAGCTCCTTTCTCTGTTATTTCTTGTGGAAATTCTCCCCTTCATTTGTGATTTTGGGTCACAGAAAGCTGAGAGCATCCCTGAAGATGGCAGCACAGACTCCCCAAACCCTAGCTGCAGCGCTCACAGAGTGCGGAGTTAATGCTTTCTGGCCTGATAGAGGGAACCTTTCCCCATTTCCGTCCTTCTCCTGCAGACAATCAAGTGGATATTTCTACTCTCCAGGACTCCCTTCTGCTGTCTGGTTAGTGTTCCCTGTGAGTGGGGATTTTTTTTCAAGGAACTGGTAAATTTTTAACTTGAGAAAATTGATTGTTTTTTTTTTCCCTAGCTGTGCTGAAATGAAATGGAGTTGTCCTTGCATAGTTGTCATTTCTGAGAGAAAATGATCCTTCTCTTTAAATGAAACAAAATCAAAACAAACACACGTCATGAAGGAAGAAAAACCCTGAAAACTCCTTAAATATACTTATGCTATAAGTTTTGGAGCAAATTGAAAAGATTTTGCAGATGTGAATGGCGGGTGGGGATTTTTGTTGGTCTTTGTTAAAAAGAGATTGTTTTTTCTATGGTATTATGTCCCTACTAATAAATGAAGTATATCCGTAGCTCTTGGAAGCATGCAAAATAACTCCTGTGATTAAGCCACTCTCCCACTTTCTGGTTCTTTAGGAGGCTGGACCATCTAAAGCTGGGATCAGGATTGAAGCCCAGTTCCCAGCTTTTCTATAACCTCCCTAGGTGAACTGAGCAAACACTTCAGGTCTCTGATTCTCTCCTCTGCCTGTAAATCGTGCATTGAAATGTTTTCTTTCTTTTAGTCTGTCTCTGGAATGCAAGTTCTGACAGACAAAGACAGATCTTTGATACGTAGTACGCTGCCTAACACTTTGGGTCTGTGAAGTGCTTTTGTAACAAGAATAATGCCTTTAATAATACAACCTGCCCTGCCCCAGTCACCATCCCACAAATTAGATTGTTCTCCTTTTTTGATTTTTGTGAGCAGGAAGTTCCTGAAGATGGGTGCCATGTGGTCAGCTCTTTAGCTTGAATTTCTATAGTCAAGATGAAAGCTTATGTGCTGTGCAAAGCATCAGTGCTATCTTGACACAGACTTTGTGGGTGAATGGCAAAGGCTGCTTTGCCTCTTTTTCAAGCATGTTCCTATATGTGTGTATATAAACTTACACTGCACATGGCAGTCCTGATTTGCACACTCAGATATTGGAGATAAGCACATTTTATAGTTCTGGAAAATATCCTCATTTGAGAAGCGGTCTCTGTGTATTGCATTGCATGTGTAAGCACTAATTTCAGAGACCTTTTTGCCCCGGTAGCATCTATATCACACTGTCTGTGCCCTGCCTCTAGTCATCTAGTGCCAAAGTCATAAAGGACACTGTTTTTCTTGCTTTTCCTGCTTACCTGTTGACTGTCTCCTTTTGAGGCAGATCTGCCGTAGTCTGAGCCAGATTGCCTTTCATTTACAGTTGTTGGAACTTATTTTTATGTTTTTCATTTCTGCCACCCTTTGGAGTCTTCAGGGAGTTAATTTCTCTTCTACCCCATCTCTCATTGTTCCGCTCTAATTTGGTTTGGGGTTGGATCTGTCTTGTTAGTGAAATCCGGGGCTTCCCAGGACTGCATCACATGTCTTTTTGAGACACTGAAAGTTCATTTTTCCCCTCACCTTAGCCAGGCCTCCCCCTCATCTGCAGGGTTGCTTTGCCCCAGATTGGCTGAGTTAAAGCTTCTGAATTCTACCAATGCGAATGCTATGTGCCTCTGCTATTCTGGGGAGCTTTGTAACTTGAAGAAGGGCAATAATTGATGGGTTAATTACTTCCCAGGTCAGTAAGTAGGGCAAAGATACTACTTAGGTTTATCTCCTGGGCAGTTCTGCAGTATCATCCTTTACTTCACAAATCTAGGACCTGAGTGGCCAAAGGCTCTGTAAAATGAAGGTTCCAGTAAGAAACTTTCCTTGGCACCAGTACCAGAGGAGGAGGCCTGTGGACGGCTGACACTGGAAATCTCTGTTCTGGGAGTCTTCAAATACTCCCTGTTCACCATCTGTTTGTCTGATGTGCTCTGCAACTGTATGGCTCTGTTCAGACCCAAGCAAAGCTTAGTGCTATCTGCAACAGAAATTTGACTTCCTTGTTCCCTCCTTTACCACCTAATGGCTGTGATTTCGACACTAACATTGTGTCTTCACCTGTCTGGAAACTGCCACCACCAGCAGCATCTACCTTTATTGTGACAGAGCACCATTCAGCAGCTTTCTCTCAATTTCCCAGGCAAATGGGACCACACGTCACTGACCCTGAAGCGCAACACTAACTGTATGAAATGTTTTGTCTGGGGTTCTGGGAGATCCTTTTCCCTGTGTTGGATTCATTTCTAACCATCCTGAAACACCCACTAGAGCTAAAATGTGACAGTCTGTTTCTGTAATGATAGGGGGGGAAATTGCTCTTTGAGAGTTGAGACATCACTGAATATGCCAGATGAGAGAAGACTTTGTGTCCTTTCATGTGCAGAGACATAGGTTTCTTCAAGTCCTTTTTCCTATAGTGAGAAGTTAAAAAACCTCAGTGATTTCTGTACAAAGATTGTCATCTTGTATAATGGTAGGCTCCAGATTGACCTACCTCCAGGTGAAGCAGATATTACTGGATGTCACCCAGAATGTGCATAGCCTGGCATTGTTAAAGATGTTAACAAGAATTAAATTTCTTCACAATGTATTTTCCATATGTATGTTCTGTCACCTGCCCCTCTGCTTTGGAATATTGAGGTTCTGTGGGAAGTGTATGCTGCTCCATGAAGTCTACGCACAAAACAAGGAAGTTGCCCAGTGGGAGGTGCACATGGACAACACATCTCAAAGCTCCTAAGGCCAGCTGGTTGGTAGCTCTTCTTCCCTTTCTTTCTTTTTCAATGAATGAGTACACAAAAAGGAACTAGAATTTCAGGCAGGACATGCAGCTGAGTCCTGAATGTGTCCTGGCTATATCTTCATCACACTGGAACATTGAAAACACCTCTGGGGTTGTGTGGTTTTTGAAGTTTAAGTTTTGAAGTTTAATCTGTGTTTGAAAGATACACTGGGTATTTGAAGAATATAGCCACAGTTTGTAAAAGAGAATGGGGAAGGTGTGTGAAAATAATGATGCTTCACAGGGCAAGCGAAAGCAAGCTTTATTGAAAGAAGCAAAGCAGCAAAGGTGGAGAAAGGAGGAGTCTGTAGTCTTGCAATATTTGATGAGGCCTCTTTTTTGAAGTGAAGTGATGCACCAGTTATGGTTTTGTTTCTTAATGCAAATTTCTTGCCCTCAGCATTGCAGAAGGTAGTTTGCTATCATGGCTTGAGAGCATGCAAGCAAGCCAGAAAACTGAAACAGATATAGAAAGCAAACAATATTTTTTATTTGCAGAATTTCCTGATTTTAAAGCCATTTTAATAATTTTTCAAGGGTGTAATTTAGGTTCCAGAATTTTGGGTGCTTGAGTTTGGTGACATGTCTGTGGCAGGTTTGAAATGAAAGAAGTGCACGGCAGGGCAAATCTCAACAGAGACTGTTAGAGTTATAGGTTAATGTGGGTCAGGTTTGAACTTCTCCAGAACTCCAAGACTGAAATCACCGTGGGCTTTACTGACAGGATGGCTTGATATGGGAGGCGAGGCAAAAGGTACCTGTCACTTTCTCCCTCCCTCTCTCCACAGGCAGTGCATGTTTGGGGCCTTATCACTTAATCGCAGGTTTGCACACCACCACCACCGCTTCCCAAAGCTCAACAGCTAGAAAGGAGGAAAGTAAATCAAAAGCGTCAGCCCACAGGGTACAATAGTGGTCACCCACCTAGGAGGGCTGTTGTGCCTGTCTTATTCCGGCTAAGGAGAATAAAACAGCACAAAAGCCTGAGGCTCCATCCCAGTATCTGGTTCTTCCAAAGCCACAGGGCAGTTTGCTGCCATTGTGTCACCTCTGCGGTAGCTCTTATGCTTTCCTATGTGAGGAATTTTCCCCTTTCTCCCGGCTGTGTGCTTCTGCTATCCAGGGTACGTTCCCAGATCAATGGGCGCAGACCCAAGTCCCCTCTCCCAGGGATCAATATGATGTTGGAGTATGATGCTGGGGCTGGCATTGCCTACTTTTTTCAGGTCTGGCATTGATTAGCTGCAGCCTGCAAATAGAAGTGGAGCAGTTATGCTCTGCAACCTCGATAACCCATCCCCAGGAGCCTGCCAGAGTCAAGGGGCTCCTTGCTGCCACCGCAGCCAATAGAGCCATTTCATTAGGCTGGAAAGGTTAATTGCATTGAAAACTGGCGTCATCCTCAGCACGTGACCATTGCAAAACTCCACAGTGGTGCGAGGCCTGAAGCTGTCTCAGGGCAAGTGGAACCTGAGAAATTTTGCTCAGCAAGGGCTTCTGTGTAGGGCAGTCAGACTCTGTATCTGCCGCAGTTCTCTTGATAAGGTCCCTTTACTTTTTTTAGAGAAAGCTGGTGAGGGTGTGACTGGTAGGGGTGGTGGTTGTGGTCAGAAGGGCACTTGCTGGTTTTATACAGCCTTTAGATTACATCCTATATGCATGCACACAGTAAATATGGAGGAGCAGCTCGTACGAACTATAGGTCTTACTCTGAGCCATGTAGATGAAGAAGGAGGGTAGCAGGCTGGGAGTTGTGGTCTCTACACTGCGGCTCTGCACTGAAAAGCCACCTACGATCCTCTCTGTTCTGTGCTAATAGTGCACAGAGCTCAAGTCCCTGGAAATGGTTGCTGCAGCCCCTTAAAAGGTGTAGTTGGGGTCTTCTCTGTTGCAGGAGGCCACTTTTGTCCTTCCAAGCTCTAGGAATTATCACATGTCCAAAAACCAAGGGGAAAGCTCCCTTGGCTGAAGGCTGGCCCTGTGAAAGTTCAAGTGGTTTCTTCTAATGCATTGTTAGGCTTGTGTGTACGTTAGCTACTTGTTGGTCAGAGAAATTCATTTTGTAATTGATGTACTTTTATCAGGATTTTCACAGAAGTTTGCTGTATATGCAGAATGTCACAATTCAATTTACCAATCAGAGTTTCAGAAATTTAGAACATTCTGATCATCTGAGAACTTTTGAGGATCTAAGCAGTGTATTTCCTCATAGCTAAAGAGGAATTCCAATTTTTGAATTGATTTTTGTTAAGACACAGATCTCCTCTCGTTATCCTGTTAGAAACAATGCCATAGAAAACTAATAGTTACAAGGACTGATGTTGGGTTCTGAGATTTGGCTTTCTAATATGTGTGAAGATTGCTCCCCAGTCCGATGCAGAAAACCTTGCAAAACCAGAGTCTTCACAGATTGCTTTATTCTTTGATTGTTGGTGATGGAGCAACAATCGGGCTATTAAATCATCAATTGCAGCTTCTTTTATAAACTCTTTTCTGCCTCCTGTTCATAGTCCTCTTCTGTGGGCAATCTTACCTACTATTTTTTTCTTATGTGTTCTTGCCCTTCTTTTCCTGGGTGCTACATTTCAGATCAGAACATTGGTTTCAGAGGGGAAAATGTGCTGCTGCAGATGAGAACTTCCACTGCTAAGCAGAGAGATGTTAGGACAGAAAGATGTGAAGATGTCAGGCGTGTGCAGCTGCTGCTTTCTAAAGAGAGCCCTTTACCATACACTCAGTCACATCCCTGTCAGGATGCAGCTGTTGTGGCATCCCAGTTATATGTGCCAAGCCCCAGGGCAGTGCCTTCCTTCTCGCGTGTGATCTGCAGGGCACATGTTGAAGTAGGACCTCCTCTTGAAGCTGGTCAGCTGATTGTCCACCTTGCACACTTCTTATGGATTCACGGGACAGGCCTAAAAGGGTTCACATATTCTCATTATGTCCAATTCCTAACACATACCAGGGCTCTGTAGCTCCCCTGTCTTCTCTGCTCTCTGTGCAGGGACCTTCTGCTGCAGTTTGACAGGAAGCAAATGAAAGAAAGGATTTAAAGGTCTGAAGGAGGAAGACAAGAGAGGAGGACAGGTCTCAGGTTCAGGAGAGCCATTTTGTGTTTTGAGGTGCTCTTCCAATGTGCATGGGGTTCTTGGTGGGAAGGGCACAGTGAAGAGCTTTCTCTTTAATACAGTGTGCGTTTTATCTCCGCAGACTTCTTGCAGACTTAGTTTAAAGATCTTAGCTCAATACCATTAGTGTATCTCTGCTGAAGGCCCTTTATAAAATTGATTAGAAAGTGGGCTTTTGCATGTGTGTGTGTGGGCTCTAATCTGATTTGAGTCCGAGATGGTATCTTTAATTCAGTGCATCGTGGCAACTAACTCACGAACTTCACCGAGAGTCAGAGCCCGTAATTTGGTTTGAGAATACATTAGCAAAACAAGCTCAGAAGGCCCCTTTTTGGGGAGAGGGGGAGGGGGTGTCTTGAGGGGGCCGTTGTGGGAGGATGGGAAGAATTGACTTGACAGAGAAGAGTCATGGATTTAAACAAGACCCTAGGCATGATATTCCCAGGAAAAAAAAGGAGGAAAGGGAGAGATTGATTGATTGCTGGCCTTGCACAAACTATGGAGAACAAAGCGAACTTCAAAGCAGGCTTAACCCTTTCTTTTCACACAAACAGAAAGAACTTGAGGTGCTGTTTATCCGGAACTGTTTCTCCTCTTCCCATTCCTTCATCCTGCTCTCTTGCCTGATACCTAAAGCAGACACTAACATCGCAGAAGTAATAGTATGGTTTTGCCCTGGTGGATGATCCACACTATCAAAACTTTCAGGACTGATTCAACTCAAAGCAAAATATTAAACCACATCTCCTTTCCTCCTTACTTCCTGAAATAGAAAAAAAAAATGTTAGGAAGAAATAAATAGACCAATATAGCTGGTGTTTGCAGTGGGACAGTGAAAGTGGTGTTTTGCTGCAGGTGATATGTAAAAGCCTACCCTGGGGATCATTAGACTTAGCAGAGTAGATATGTACGTACACTGCCTGCTTTATAGCTAACCTTCGCTCTTCAGATGCCTTATTCCTGTATGTTATGCATTGAGGGCTGTGTAGCATTCTGTATGGTCCAACAGTTACTGGAGGGGAGCAGGGGAAGAAAGTCTCCAGATTCCCCCCGGCCCCTTTTAAATAAAGGATTACTTTGATTTAATAAATTCTTCAAGTAAATGAGGGAGTAACTCATCTTAGATTCTGTTGGGTGCTATAGAAATGCTCAAGATAGAAGTAAATATTTAATTTGAAAATGCAATTAGTAAGCTGTTAAACACAAAATGTTTGCTGTGTTAATTCAGTTTTATGATCTTGCACACATAGATGTCAGAAAACTCTTAAGTTTTGCCTCCTTCAGTAGCAGTATTGTATTCCCCTTGCAGCTTGTCAGGAGTATAGTGTTCTAGGACTTGCTGCCTAAATTTTGTAAATTTGTACAATTGAATTTATTGCAATGGAGTCTTACTGGTTTATCCCCAGTTTGGCCATTAATATAATGTGCGACTTACATTTTCAAATGGACACTCCTAAATCATGTTTGTAAAGTACTTACAAGATGCACATATGATTGCGTAGACAAGGCACTCATGGACACAAATTGACTGGTATAGTTGCACCTGCGTGTTTATGGATGAAGTTGACTGAGCCACTGTTTTTGTAGCAAAAGCACATGTTTTGCAGTTGCAATTCAGTATTTCTCTTTGAGAATATGACCACCTCTGTGCAATGCCACATTATGGTTGTTTTAGGCAGAGTAACATCAAATTTCCTGACTTGAGTATATTGCAAAATGTTAGGTGTAGTGGTCCTTTATGATATATGTTTCTACTCCATTGTTTGAGTATAAAATCAGGCAAAACCACAGCTGCAGAGAGGGCTCTATGTATTCAGAGAAAATCTGAGCCCCTTCCTCTCAAGCAGTGCATTTTGGAAGAGGGAGCTTACTGTACTTTCAGGAATGAGGAGTCACAAAAACCCGTACCTCAGAAATGTAAGGCTTTGGCAGGAGGTGTTACTATTGTTATTTGGATATACAACAGGATATATGACTTGATTCAAATACCTAAGCTCAGCCACCCTCTAATAATTATTTTTGTTAGTCTTCATGCTCCACAGATAGTATACGGTATGTGTAGTTGAGGTTCCTTTTCCCACCTCCTGTGATGAACTGCTGAGGTCAGCAATTTTATTTCAGTAGCTTGCTCTGATGAACTTTATTTCTACACCAGCCTCCCCATCCAGACAACACTGCAGTGCAGAGAAATAATCCAATTTTACTTGATTATTAATAATTACTCTCAGCTGCTATTTTTTCAGTTGATTGACTAGAATAAACACTGCTCTGACGGGATACACCAGAATCCATAACTCCCCTTCCTTCTCTACTGCTACTTCAGCTCCTGCTTGTCCATGCACAATGTGGAGGGTTGTAATGCAACCAAGTGTTGATTTTTTTTTTAAATGTGCCTTTTTACTAGTTTTTAACCATCTGTGACCAAAATTCATTTATCTGGATTGGTGTAAGTCCACGAGCCCTGAATAGTGTCTCTGGTTTGCAAGCCTGTGCTTTTGCTAAACAGCTATGTTTTCCGCTGTTCAGGGCTGAAACCTGATTTGAGAACACTTTCAGTCTTTGTTTTAGTCTTCCAGACTGAGCTAAGACTATAGGTTTGCAGGAGATGTGCTTCATATTTACAACCTTGTCCCATGTCTGACAGGTTATGTATCTCTCCAGCAGTGTTTCAGGCCACGAGTCACTTTGGAGGGATCTCATGTTGTAGTTGTGTGAGGTTTTTGGTGTACCAAATTTGACAGTTTCTTTTTAATATTTGGAAGGAGCATATCAAAAGGCACACTCTCAACAACTTGTGGCCTGAAACTCTATCCAGCAGTTCTGCAGGGACAGAGGAACTTCAAAGCATTTGCAGATTTGTCAGGAACTTAAACACCTCAGCTAAATTATGCACAAAAAAATAGGAAAATGAACATTGATGTTCATGTTTGATCCAGCTTTGTGCACGGTCAAGAACAAGATAATCCTCAAGATCCTGAGGTCCAGTTCCTGTTCAGAACAATAGGATTCACAATTTAATTTCAATAGTAGTTGAATCAAGGCTTACATGAAGAGATAGGATCCTGTCCTAACTACTTGTGATTTATTTCCACTGCAGCTACAAAATGCTGTGTAGGGTTCAGGTAGAAAATAAAGTATTTATACTCAAGTCCAACAATTTTTCCTCAGTAAGTTGTAAAATGAGGTATTGTTTTGTGGCTCACAGAGGTGCTAAGAAGTAGCGCTCCTTGCTATGAGTGAATGAGAAAGAAGTTTCATTCAAGCTCTCATCATAGTGGATAAAATGTCCAGGTCAATTTTTGTAAGTTGATATGGAGCCAGGGATTTGGAGCTTCTGATCACATGCCAGCAGTGATTTCACTGTGATGCAGAAAGAATGGGATAAATCTTAAATGGCACCAGATGGAAAAGAAAAACTGGGTTTCTCCAACAGCACTCGGCTTTCAAAACAGAGGGGTTGATTTTTGGCTTCAAGATGCTCCTTCACACATGGTTAATCCCTATCATGTAAAAGGGCTGGGTAATACAGAATGACGATACTATATGAGTTGATGGCACAGCTTTCATGGTACTCTTGAATTCCCAGAACTTGTAGGTAGAGTTCCAGGATTTCAGATGATTTAGATGTAGTTTATTTGCCAGTATCTGTGTCTCTACACTGCCTGGCTAAAGAAGATAGCATGAAGTGTCAAAATGTTTTTGTGTACATTAGAACATACATGTTTCTGAATGCATGTAAATAGAGAAAAGAGACCTGCTGAGTGAAGTGTAAGCAGAGGGCTGTGTGGAAGATACAGGGAGTGGAGCTGCATGGAAATTAGAATCCTGTTTCTTAGAATATTTTTTGTTTCAAAATGTTATTTCACCTCAAATCTGGCTGCAACCTGAAATTTTAAGCAGAGTGGAAATTACAATACAGTTTATTTTGAGGAAGCTTCCAATATTTTGTTTCGTTATGTTCTTGAAACAATGCATGCTTGGTTGGTCAAAAACCGCAGGATGTAGCACATGACAGGCTAAACTAAGTGCTAGGAACAAAGCAAAATTAAACATCTCATTTTCTTTAGATTTGTTTTGGAAATCTTACAGTACAAAATATTGCCAAAACTGACCTAATTCTGTAATGAAACATTATTTTTTGATTAAAAGCTTGTAGTGAAGTGTAACTACAAAGGAGTATGCAAAAATGGTGGTGTGATATGGTGGTGTGGTCAGGAGGCAATTGGGGTGTGAAATAGCATGGAGGAAGATGGAGATAGGATTAGGCAGTATTAGAGATAAGGTTATTGTGTAGACTAGGTCACAGGGGACTGGGCTTAAAGTACAGTCAGATGTAGGAGGAGGTCAGAGTTGGTCTGTATAATACAGACAGATTTGAGAAGCCAATGTTTTTCCTCTGGCTAGTTTGCATGCAGCAAAAAACTAACTACTTAGTTAGCTAGACTTAGGCAAGTCTCTGAGCTGCAGTTCTGAAGAAAGAGGTTCAAATTCTGCTGATAATCTGGGACGGAGGACATCATGTGAGCAGAGGTCTTATCTGTCCATCGTCCTGTTTAGCACACTGAGAGGTAGGTCATTCAGAACTACATCACTGCTTTTCAGTTGGGGAAGCAGTGTCTTGAATAGCTGCAATGACTTGCTGAAGTCTACAAGAAGATTAGTATTGAGGCTGGAATTAGACTTTGAGACATTTTGCCTGCTTTTTAAGGGCTCAGTACGCTGTACTTCATGGCCCCACGTCAAAAGCACAGAGCTAGTGATTAGGAGTCATAACATGTATATGGGTCGTTAGTCTGTTTTTGGAGCATGCATGCCTAGTGGTTGAGGAGAGCTGTGATCTAGGTGTAGAATGGTTCCCAGAAACTCTGCTACCAGAGAAAGGGAGCACCCAAAACGATGGGCCCAGAGACGGATCTGGGAGAGCAAACTCTACAGCATGGACCTGGCCAGAGAGGGATGGGTGTGGAATACAGGCTTAGTTTGGCAAGGGCAGAGGGAACTGCGAGTCTGGGCACACAGAGCAGATGAAGTGTGAGTGTGTGGAGCTATAGATCCTGTCTTTATGCATCACATTGATCTCATTCAGTGGGTTATACTTAGCATTTTGTTTATATAATGTCAGGGTGTTACATGGGTTTGTTTATTTTTAACTCATGGATGACTGGCAGTTTCAGTCTGGATGCTGCCTGGTAGTGAAATGGGAGAAATTTGTCCAGGTCTGTCAAAAGATCATTGTCAAAGGGCCTCTGGAATTGAGAGGAATGCATTTTCCTCATGATTTATATTACCTTGTCACTTGGGAGCCAAATCCAAAACCCTCCCACAGACACACTATGCAGGGGGCAGTGAAAGCACTGACCACCATTTGCATGTGTTGGTAAATGGTTATGTCATTTTGTAATACATGTTACGTTTCATTTAGCAATTTCAGTAGGAAAAAGAAAAGGGGCCAACGTGCATTCAGCCTCATGCAGTAGGAGTCTGGTGCAAAACCAGCCCCCTGGTGAAGTACACCATGTGACCAGAAGAGCTTGGGACTAGAAGCTCTTTAGAAGACATTTAGTCATGTCTGACCTCACTACTGGTAGCCACTCATGGACTTGCTATTTGTGCTGTGTTTCCCACTGTAGACAGGATTTGAGTGAAACCAGTTTGGGGATTTGGCAAGGGATTTCCTGATGTAAGCGGAGTGCTGAATTGATACAGACCCACACCTGCCAGAGATCCATCTCTTACCAACACCTCTGGATGCCACTTTCTTGCTGTACAACCTCTCCAAAGGCAGTCACATCTCCTGCTACACTGAAGAATTCAGCAAGGACTAAGGGTTTCCTCCCTGCAGGTTTACACACAGCATCCTGCATCCAGCTCTAGGGCCTACTGAACCCCAGCAGAGCTAGGCTGCAGAATTTGCTTTAGAAATGACCCCGTTTGCCCTGATGGATTTGCAGTGCTCACTGCTGGCTTGTCACCAGACATTGATTTCCGTTTCCCATTGCTCTGAACTCTTGTGTGGCTCACATACAGTGAGCTCAGTCTGTCTGCTATGAGCTGCCTGGGTTGTCCACTGGACTGACTGTCTTTAGCTTCCAAGACCTCCCACTGTCAAAATATTTGGCAAAGCTGTGTTGTAAATGGATTTGTGCTTCTGCCTATCCCTACCCCTTGTCTAGGTTGCTCACACCTTCTGTTCTGCACATGTCTGTTCCCCTTCAGCCGAGTACTGTCTGTCCATCTCCTTCTCTTTCTGTGTGTCTAATGGACGTTGGTAATCCCGTTAGGTGCTTGCAGCAGGCGCTGCCGAATTTGCTTGCAAACGCCTGTGCCAGGTCGAGTGTCATTGCCAGCAGCGCTCTTGGCGGGATGAAGGTTGCATTAGTGAACAGTAATTGAAATGCAAAATAACATTTTGATCGAGCGAGCAGGCTGTTTATTTATCAGATCAATAGCCAAAATGCCCCATCTGGAGAAGTCAGCGTGATAATAAGTGATGGCATTCCAAGGGCAAAGGGAACAAGCGCAGCGGAGAGGACATGCCGGCAGGGTGGGATGGGTTGGGTCACACCGGGCTGTCGGTTGCTGAAACTTGCTTCTTTTGGGGTCCCTTCTTTGAAGAGGGCAGCCCCCCTCCTAGTAGCATCTGCAAAGTGTTCCAGACCTCTGGACAGAGAACAAACAGTTCTTAAACACGAGATCAGACAGAATGGAGAAAAATCATGTAGATCTTCTCCTTCTCATGCTCTGGTAGACACAGGGCTGTGACTGAAGGTGCAGACTGCTGATGATGTAGCTCAGTTAGGCAGTGTTTTTTTGATTGTTTATTTTTGCTTTAGTGCATTATGTTTGCTATAAAGGTCTGAACACTCACAGTGATGGTCTGGAAATACGAAGTCATAGTTTGGCTTCTGTAGCGAAGCTGCTGGAATGGTATCTAGGTACATCCACATAATGAGGAAAGGAGAGATATGGGAGGGGGTGCGTGAGGAAGGAGCTTGTGTGTATTTGCACAATAAATTTATTATATGTATGCATACCTACTATACACAGATGCCCTACAGAATAAAGCTATGTAAGTTTTAAGCCTATCTCAGCAAGGTACTATATAAAAATGTAGAAGCAGGTGTTTATCTTCTTTGTGGGTGCCTGACTAGCTGTCTGTCTGCTTTGCTGTGTCTGTTTGTTTGCTTCTGCTTGTCCATGAGTAGGGATGCTGAAGACAGGGAATGGGAAGTGAAACTGAGGTTGAAGATCTTGCAAGCTTGCATTTTTTCTTTTGCGTCCCAAAATAATAACAGGGAAAAGTGAAAACTTCCTGGGATGAGGAGATAATCTATTTACCATGACAGAAAGGAATATTTTCATGAGTTTTTTTGTAATCACGTGTAGTTGAATTTTCAAACAGTGATGCCAATTTGGGAGGCAAATGGAGGTAATTTAAAAGTATTTTGCTTTAGAATTTGTTTGGGGTGGGTTGGGGTTATTTTTATCTAGAGAAATCAATGTGTAAGTTACACAGAGTATTGGGGAAAGTTATGTGCTTGTTCTGTTACACAGTTTTCTGTCTAAAGAGTGGTTTGTTGGCCATGGTCTCCTCCTCATCCCTTGGTTCAGGCAAGTAAGAAAGGACACCATGGGGCCTCAGGTGGAGCTCAACTTGAGTGGACTGGAAGCTACTTTGTCAGTCAAAGGAAATGGGGACAAACAGTCTGGAAGATGGATGAATGAAGTGGATTTAGAACAAGTCATTAGGGTTTGAAGCTGGAATTTGGGTCAGCTACAATGGGCTACTTAATATATGCACTGTGTGGTAAGACATCTGCTAAATACCTACCAAAGATGGGGTTTTAAAGACTCAGCAAAACTGAACCTTGAGGCTATCTTAAATAGGTAGCTAAAGATAATCCTGTATGTTACAGCAGCCTAAGGTGTGCGGAAGGAAACTGGGTGTTTCCATGTATCACCTATTCTCCTCAAACCTGTGGTGTTCATTAGCTTGAGAGGAGCCTGGTCTACAGTTACCTCTGTGATGTACTCCCTTTCTATGCTTGTTAAGTGCTGTATCTCAGCCTCACTGTGTAGTACAGGCTTCTTGTCCGTCCTTGACCCCATGCAGTTCTCTCATGCCTCCACCCTTGCTGACAGCCCAACTCACTCCCACTTCCACACTTTTCCACTGGTTCTGGGACATCTACCCTACGCCAGATCCAGTGTTTGCTGTCACACTGTTATCTTGCTTTGCTAACATATCTTGCTTTGCTAACATATCATCTTAAAAATGCTTTCCAAAGAGTCAGGGATAAAAAAGATTTCAAACTGAAAAGCACTAATTGCCCATTGTTATTTTTCATGCTGTAATTTATGTGGAACTAATTTCAGTCAGTTTTTCAGGATCTGTCTGATTTTGAGTAATGTTTCTAGTGATAAGGCATTTAATTATAGATATTTCTGAGAGCTACAGGTGGAATGTAGGCAAAGCCCATCTATTCTGTCTGGGATTGTCTTGGCAAGGGTGGGAGAAGGAGGCAGAGTCCCACTACAACTGTAAGTTTTGAAGTGTAAGAAACTGAAACCCTCAAAAAAAATGTAATGCTCTCAGAGAATTCCTAAACGCACCCAGGTTGGAGATTCAGTTCAGATTTTGTCTAAATAAACCTAGAGTCCCTTTTCAGTAAACTAGTATTCATAAAGAAATGTTAATTCTTAAGTCTCTTTTCACATTTGTTGCTAGGACGATGTCCTTGATTTGTAAGTATCTCCCATCCTAACTCCTTCCTCAAATACTTAGAGAAATTAAGCAATACCTCTGCGTCTCTCCTTTTCCTGCCATCGTTAATCATGAATTGCAGGCAAGGTTGAAGGGAGGGGTGCATTCAACAGGTATCTTGAAGTGCAAGTGCAGGTTGAAGAATTTGCACTGGTGCTCAGAAATGCTAAGAGGGTACCGAGTGAAAGAAAAGGTCTATGTGAGATGAGACGAGGGATCAGGGTGGGATGCAAAAATAAATGTGATATGAAAGGTGGTGCTGGAGGTTTTCCTTTCCTTGCCCAGCTGAAAAGGTGGAAGCAAACTTCTGACATGCAAGTGTTTGAAGTATGCTTCACTAAACATGTTGTTGTATGGGTCTCATTCACAAGTGTCTGAAGGACACTGAAGTACAAAGAGAGATATAGATTATAAGTGCCCTGGATAGGCAGAGTATAAAGAAAGACACTCAAGAAGAAATGAAGGTCTAGCTGAGCATTTCAACGGGGATTGAGTTGCAGCTTTGCTGTATGCAGGCAAAATTGTTGAACCAGTGTGAGCATTCTTCCAGATGTAGAAATAGTGGGAGAAGAAGTGGAAATGTGAAATAAAGAATGATAACATGGGGGGAAGAAGGGTGCTGGTAGAATTTGGATACATAGTGAACATTTGGCCAATCCTGGTCCTTGTTTTGCTGTGACATTAACAGTAAGTATAAGCAAGAAGCATTAGCTCAAGTGCTGAAGCAGTTCACTCTGAAGGGAGTGCCATTAGTACACCAGAGGGCAAGGTACCTTCAAAAGGCGATGCATTAATAAGATAGTGAACCGATAATATGTGTCACACCTGCAGATTGTATGTCATCTCATCTGTGTAGTACTTCTTACCATTTACTAACAAGAATGTCATCCTAAGGGTGAAGAGAAATTACAGGAACGAGGAGAGGGAGAAGGCTAGTGGGAAATCCATTATGCCTTCTGCCCATGAGAAGCCTTTTTTATGTATTAAGCAGCCTCCAGACAGTTTGCTGCAGCAGCTTTCATCAGCATGAGTTAACTTGGGCTAGAGGAGATCTACAGATATGTAACTGGGCTCTGGTTATGTAATGGGTCGAAGGGATAAAATGTCTCCTGGGCATTAGACAAGCAAATGCTATTTGTGTAAGAGCCAGAATATGAGCACTTGCTGTGTCCATCTCCTCAGCTTGCAGAAGAGCCCAGCTTGGACCTCCATCTTCGCTATGGTGCAAGGAATACATTCTTCAGGTCTACGTGGCAGAAGTGGTCTCATCCAGTGACACACTTCAGCAGAGCGCCTACAGACCCTTCTCTTCATGAATACCGGGGAACTGACCTGTGGGGACAGGCCTCTAGATAGGCTTTTGCAGTTGGGGAGTTCTGGGACTTTGCTGGCTTCATTTTAGCTTCTTCAGCTTACTCACTCAAAAGTTCTTCCCCTGACCCACTGTCAAATTATAAAGCAAATAGAAAAAAATCTGTATCTTTTCAGAGATGGTGAAAGGTAGGCCAAGTGTGATGCATTTTTACAAAATAAGCCAGGCCCAGATGCCCAGCAAAGCCAAAGGCAACAGAAAATAGTTGTAATTGGAATTAAAATGGTGTAGCTCTTTTAAATGCTGACAGTTGTACCTTGTTACAACCTGGTAGTCCAGGTTTGTGAACTACATGATGGTATTCATGCTATGGAGTAGAAGTCACACAATGCTTTTAATGTTTTCAACTCCAAATTATAGCGCAAGCTCATCAGCCTTTCGCTAAGCTATGGTTTATGTTTGTTCCAAAGACAAGTATGTAGTATTTGTGTGGGTGTATTATGGACAAAGGCCTTGCAAACAGGCTGTCTGGGGCTTGCCATACTCTACAGAATAAAAGGAAAACCCACACATTTGCCACTAGCAAACATGACAGCACTCTTAGAAATCTTATCTGCGCTCCAGAGAAAAATATTCCGATTGATCTGGGGTTTTGACTCTCTTGTCCTTTTTAGCAGTGCAAAATACTGTGGAAAAAAAAAACCAAACCCAAACAAAACCCACGCACCTCTAAAGCCTCTGCACTAGTAACTTAGTGGTTTACATTCATGGTCATGCCCATCCTACATTTACTACCCAAGCTCTTGCCTACCCTCAGAGAGAAATGAAGTTTGCCCAGGGAACAGGATACCTTCCTGTATGATAGAATAAGCCCAGAAAGGCTTCCTGGACTGTGGCTGGTATGGCTGAGTTATCCACAGTTACCCGCTGTACAGGAGTAAAGTGGCGCAATGGCAGATCCCATTATTCTTGGACTGTTGTGTGGAGAAGAGCTGTCAGTAAAGACGAGGAGTCTCTAGATATGATGTCTTTCTCGTTTGAAGTCCATACTGAGTAGAAGAGCAAGAGAAACCAGTGGGTGTGCTGCCCCCTCGCCTCCCTAGAACCATAGTGGGTGTCCTGGAAGCGGAGAGGCAGGGAGGGAGCGTGTGTGAGAGCTGTCCATGGTGAAGCAGGTCGCCAACAGGTGTGGGCGCTTCAGCTCCATGACATTAACTCTTTGCATATGTCATCTAAAATTACACTGGCTGTTATTGCAGCTGTCACATCTAGCCTGCCACTTGGAAAACGTTATTTATTTCTGTCTCCTGCATCTAAAAAAAAACCACCTGACAAAATCTGGCTTGTTACTGGAGTTGTGGTCAGTGTTTGAGAAGCTGATCTATATTGTTTGTCAGCCAGCTGTGGGTTGCGAAGTTCTCTCATGTGGCCCACAAAGGACACAAAGTCTGTGTTGCCCAAATGGCATCATGGCATGATATGCACATCTCATTCACACATGCAGTGCGGGTTTATGTCATCTGGGCTAACAAATACTGATAGCAAAAAATAGGCCTGTACTGGGGAAGAGGTTGGATGTTTTATCTCTGTTTAAATCATTGGTGTTTCTTGAGAGTAAAGCTTCTTTGGTCTTTCATGTTTAAAAATGTCCGTGCAATCCAAAGTATGCTTTTGTCACAAGCTGAGGCCTGAAGTGAGCAGGTTTATAATGGCAGTCTTCTCAGGTTTTGTCTGTAAAGTCAGAATCTACTGTGAGGACTCCTTATTCATGGACTTCAGGACTGAAGTGCAGTTCCACAAGCACAGCCACAGGGCACCTGGAATTTAAAAGCTGTACAGGCATCTTGCCTGCAGGGGTTTTCAATTTTATTGTAGATCTTAGAGGACTTAAAAAAACCTCAAGGTTTTATTCTGTCTGGAGTCCACATCCAGCTGTAAGAACCACCCAAAAAAGCCTGTTTCTGAACTTTGACATTTCTCCTTGTGCCCAGAATAAGAGAAGGTTTTGCCTGAGGAGGGTCTGAGTGTTCTCTGACTCTCCCCTTCCCTCAGCTGATACTAGTCCTACAGCTATATTTCAGCATTTATTTTAATGACAATTTCAGTTTTACTGTTGAAAATCTCCAACATGTTGGGTTGGCGAGTGTGTGATTTTATCAGAATATACTGGTGAAGGGACTGGCCTACATGGCAGAACTTCTGATACCCATTCCTTACCTTCCTCCAGGAAACTGGGGTATAACACTGAGCTAGCCTTACCTTTCCTATTGAATATCACATAATGAGGACCAGCCAGTAGACAAGGTCAGCAGTGTTGCCTCTAAACTTTCCTTGATCCAGTTTGGAATAGGGAGTGCTGCATGAAGAAGGTACAGGGTCAAATACTTGGGTTTGCCTCAGCACTTAGATGCTCAGATGGAATTAAGTTACTGAATTGTGGATACCTTTAGCCGACAGAGAATTCTTCTGGTGTGGAAAAGTTACCTTCTGTTAAAAAGCCAGATATTGTTCTGGCTGTCTTGCTAAGCAGATGTCAGATGAAGGCTTGTAGACAGAGCGCACCGAATTCCTGTCATTTTCATATCCAGAACAAGGGTAAAGGAGTGAACACAGCTACAAATTACTATTTCTGGCAAAAATAACCTCAAATGATGTGCAATAAAATAGCCTTATCTGCATGGATCCCAAACCTGTAATCCTTTAAATTTAAAAGAAAAAAATCTGGGAGCAATATTTATTGCCTTGATTTTATAACACTAATCTTTTGTCATTTTCTGGTTCTGTCCATCCAGCAGTCTTTCCCTCTCTTATTATTGCTGTTGTTCTCAAGAGAGCACTAAACTCATAAGCAGTCCAGACATTATAGAGAAATAGCAAAAGATGAAAGGCTAGAGAAGAATTGGAGAAACTTGTAACATTAACCCAACAGCACTGCCCCAGGGAGATAACGCTAATGGATAAAAACCTAAAGCGCAACCTTGACTTGGTCTAGACCTGCGTATTTACATCCAGAATGACTGAGATTGGAGCATGCTTGTCTGAGGGCAGTTATAGGCACGTAAAGGCTAACAACAGTGTTAGTGATAAACAGCAGTGGGTTTATGAAATGGGAGTACAGCAGCCAATAACCTTTCTTGATACAATTAGATAATTAGTGGGAAAAGAAATGCAGTGGATAGACTGTCTCTGGACCACGCATGGGCTTTTGACACAAAGCTGTGCAAGATCTTATTAGGGAAATTAGATCAAATTGCTTTTGATACAAATCCTGTGAAATGAATCATGGATTAGCTGACAGAGTGTAAACAGAAGGGTTAGAGACATTCTTTATCCTTCTGCAAAGGTGGTGTCCAAAAGGGCAGTGGGTTGGTTTTAAATATTCATTAGTGACCTGGAGGAAAATGTAAAAGGAATAGCTCTCAAATTTAGAGTTGACACAACTGAAAGATACTAGAAAAAAATCAGAGTAGAAAAAAGAAGAGCTAGGCTGAAAAAATGAGCATTATTAACAGGCTTTGGTAAAACAAGTGGCAATTAGCAGTGTGTGGTTTAAAGATGATACTGGATCTACTTTGGAACAAGGAGGATCTCCAAATTTCATGTTGTACAGAGCACGGTGGCAAAAGCAGCTTATGTTCAGAGAGGCCGCAGTGAGACAGTGGCTATCAAATTATGTGAGATGATGTGCAGCCTGATGTCTGGCAAAGCTACTGCTCGGTTGGTCCATATGTCTGCCTGGCTGTGTGCTTTCCAGAGCGACTCTCCCCTGTAGTGCTGTGGCATCGCACTGTGCGATTTGGGGCACCTTGCTGCAACAGAGACCCAGGCAAGTTGGAACAAATCCAGAGAAGGGCCACAAAGATGCTAAAGGGATTAGAGGGAATGACCTATGATGAGGAAAGGTGAAAAGAACGAAATGTTTAGAACCTCTAAGCCTGTTACATGGACACAGAAATAGTAACGGAGTTTCCTGTGCCAGCACGGAGGAGAGTTGGATCAAGTCTCTCTCCTTTTACATTCCTATTAAGGTAACTAGAGCTGAGCAAAATGGCTGTTCATCACTTTGAACTCTTTGCAAAAAACATTTAGCTGTTCTTCTTGAAGTTCAAGATGTTGTATTTCATTGCCAGGGGACACTCTGAGTCTCTTTTTAAATCACCACGGGGTCTCTGTGAGACCTGCAGAAAGTCAGAGCTGGTGAGGCTTAACTCAGTGTGTGCTGCCCAGCAATAATCAAGTATGCAAGTTGTTTCAGAGGCCAGAAAAGAAAAATGCAAGCTCTGGAGTGGCTGGAGTCACCTTAGCTATGATCTTTGATCTGACTTGGTATTAAGGACTTTTGCCCCTAAAGCATGCGTTCACACCTAACCAGAACTTGCTATGTGTTACTGTCTCCTGGAAGGGAACAGGGGCATCCTCAGCTGTAAGGATGTAGGGGGTTTGTTGCTATCCTTGATTTGCCATCAGACAGTCACTGTTTGCCTGCCTTGGGGAGACAGACTCCTTAATTGAGGTTACAAGTTGAGAAGTGAGTTGGTCCTAGGAGACCGATCTCCTCTCTTTTTTCTTCCATACCCCCCCAGCCCCCCTCCAGTGGAGGGAAATACCTCAGTGGGTCCTCTTGAGGTCCTCTGAATTTTGGGCTTTTTAAGAGACAGAAGCTGGGATTTGAACTTTGCGGACTGAATCTGAAACTACAGCTCACCTCCTTGTCATGCCTTTTTCATAGTGTTGTCCTCTGTCTGCCCTTAAAATTACAACTCCAACTCCTCTACACTGGAGTTCCTCAGTGCGGAACAGTGTTTTATGGTGGTTTTGCCTTCCATTTTGACCCTAATCTCATGTTATTGTGGCCAATGATGTTCAGTTTTTTACTACAAACACACTTCTCAGTTAGGGAGAGGTTCCAGAATCTGACCAGCAAGGCAGCTTTCAACTTTGCTGTGAGATGCTAAGATCTGGTCTCAGCTCGCAAAGCTTCATCTTCCTCCACACAGTCAGCTGGCATTACACCAAGAGATCTGCAATCTGTCTGGGTGCCCTGGAGGATTAAAGATGAATGCACCTGCAGTAATTATTCCTGTAACTGCTCCATGGCCTCTAGTCCAGTGTGACCCTCTGGGCAAAGCATGGGCATTCATCAACTCATCACGCTGTCTCTGAGAGAGACCAAACTCTGGATTCCTCTCAAGTAACACCAGGCAAAGCAGCCGAGGAACGTGAGATGCCTGCCCATACTCTCAAGGTCAGCAGCCTTGCCAAATAACAAACTTGGCTGATCGATCCCAGAGATAGGAGATGAGGTCAAACATCGAGGATGAAACAGAGAAGGGAAAATTAGGAGATACCAGGGTCAAATGAGATCATAAGGATGCAGGACTGTGAAGTTGCTGCATATGAAATGTACATTAATATCAACAGACATACAGATGAGATATATATACGTGTGCACTCCAGCCTTGCCGTATGACAGAGTGTTTTGTCCTGTCCCCTCATGGTTTTGACCTCTTGGCAGAAGGACTTGCCACAAATACAGGTAAATAGGCTGAAACTGAAATAGAAGTAGAAATTGACCACATGATCATCGTATGTTAACTTTAAACCAGCAGAGCTTCCAAGAAGAAAAATCAAGCACCTCCAGTCGGTCAGAATTCTTTGGACATATCATCAGGAAAACACATGTATTTAGGTTTTCTTAAAAGTCTTTGACAAATTATCTTGCTGAAGGGAAAATTTATCCTCTCAGGTTAATACTATTAACAATTGAAAAGCGTCTAAGACTGAAAAGAAAGGGTAGACATACCCTACCCAGAAAAGAAAGAGAAATCAATTTTCAGCACAATAAAGGTTAACAGGAATCACCCACAAAGATGAGTGTTGTGGTGTTTGATCCATGTGTTAATGATCTGGGAAGTGGGTGAACAATGAGACTCTGCAGAGGACATTGAATTATCAAGGATGACTGAAGAACTCCAGAGGATCCTAATAAAGCAGGGTGCATGGGCAGCACAGTGGTAGATGAAATACATTGTTGACTGTTGCAAAACATTGCACACCAGAAAGCATTAATTTGATTTTTCATACATCTTAATGGATTCTAAATTAACTGTAGCAACTCAGGTAAAGATCTGAGGACTGCAGTAAGCAGCTTGCTGATATTCTCTGTTGAAGAAATGGTAGCAATTTAGATTTTAATTTAAAGAGAAAAAAAGTAGACAATATAGGGAGTTATATAATAGATAGGCTGAAAATAACACTGAAAATATGGTAACGTCAATAGGTAATTGATGGCGTGCTTTTGTCTTGACTACTGTCCAGACCTTCAGCTGGAGAAGTGATGGAACAGTGCCAGTTTCATGCTGCTGAGGAGCTGGCTCATTGAACTCTGTTCTGGACTGAACAGAAATAGCCAGACTAGAGGAAGTTCAGAGATGGATGATGAAGCAAATAAGAGGTCTGCAAAAACTTCTGCGTGAAGAACAATTATATAGATAATGAAGACTTGAATGAGGAGAACATGGCAAAAGTACATTTCCTGAGGAGAGTCAGAAGATGTTCAGGGAGCCTGAAGGGCTGCAAATACAGTATGGGCAAATAAAACTGGGATTTTTTTGTTTGTTCATACACCACACAAGTAATCCCTGGAACTCACTGCCATAAGATATCATAAACACTAGCAGTTTTCTAAAAATACACTGAACATTTATATAAGCAGTAAGACTATCTGTGACTACAATAAATAGGAAGAACTTGCAAATTTGGTAGAGATGCAGTCTTCTCCATGTACTTAAGAGCATAACCCTCTCTCTAAGAAGTGGGAATGTGAGAAAAGCATCTCCATGCAAAAGCCTTATACTAGTAAATAGAAGAAAGATTAAGATTTAAGATTAAGCTAGAGGAAACTTTTGATCAGATTATTTTCCCTCAGTTTCTAAGCTCCCCTTTTAGTGATAATAGTCAAGCGAGGGGGAGGGAAACCAACATGAAAATTAATCAGAGACTTCTGTATTACAAATGAAAATCCAATCTGAGCAAGTCCTTCCTGCAGGGTCTGCTCGTGAACTTTTTGCTTAGAGCCAGGGCACTGCATCCTGGACTAACCGAATATCTTTTTCACCTGGGTAGATTGTGCTCTGGGTAGATTGTGCGTCATCAGCACTGATGCCCCTTCCCAGCACTGCAGCCTGTGAACTGACTGAAGTTTTGATCTACACAAATAGCCTTGTCTTTATACTGGTGTGAGTTTGGGGGGAGTAGGCAGGCTGTTCTTAGTGAGTTGTACTGATATTCCTGAAGGAGAAGTACCTGGGGGGGCGGTCTGAACTGCCTGAGCCAACTGGAGTTGGACTGAGGTGGGAAAAGGAGGGCTCTCTTATGACCAACCTGGAGCTGGGTTTGGCCAGGAGGCCTCTGAGTGCCTTTGCTCTCTCCCTGCAGGCTGCTCGGCAGAATGGCCACGGAGGAGCGGCACCTGTCCTCCAGCTGTGGGTCCTTCATCAAGACTGAGCCCTCCAGCCCATCTTCTGGCATCGACGCCATCAGCCACCACAGTCCGAGCGGCTCCTCCGACGCTAGCGGTGGCTACGGCATCACCATGGGTGGCCACCCCAATGGCCTAGACTCACCACCCATGTTCAATGGCACAGGGATTGGTGGTGGGTCCTGCCGTAAGCGTTACGACGACTGTGCCAGCGCCATCATGGAGGACTCGCCCACCAAGTGCGAGTACATGCTCAATGCAATCCCCAAGCGGCTGTGCCTGGTGTGCGGGGACATTGCTTCTGGGTACCACTACGGCGTGGCTTCCTGTGAGGCGTGCAAAGCCTTCTTCAAGAGGACTATTCAAGGTATGGTGGGAAGGGAGGGAAACTGAGACATTAACTCTACAGCAAAAAAGGGAGGCAGCCCCAGACATTGCTGAGACGTCAGTGTTTCCATGTCATGTAAAAGGGGGCAAGAAAGAGTGAATGTAATACACCTAACCTCCATCCTTTTGTATGCCTAATCTCTCCTCCTGCCCAGCTCTGGTCCTTCCAAATCAACCTGGACATCAAATTAGGCTTTGTGGTGGTAGGAACCTTTGCAAAGTTCCTAGCCTGGCTGCTACCAGATCTGGGTGTCTGGGCTAGTGGATCTTCCTGCCTCTACTGGTGGCACTGATGCCCTGATAACGTGCCTGCTAGTGGACTGATGCCTGGAAAGGAAATGCTTTGCGCTGTAAAGGTGGTTTTAAGGCCCATTTGAGGAGCAGATGCCCCTGCCTAGAGACTGCATCGCTTTAGAGGTGTCTTCACCTTGAGGTGAAAGGTCCAGCGTTACAGGAGTAGAGAGGTTCTCACTCTGTCCTGCCAGTTTTAATTTGTGGCCATGGACTCCATACAGACCTCGCCACAAGGCTGGACAGGGCACTTGGATGAGAGTCAATCCTGTGTTCCTCCTTTTCCAGCTGCATCCTTTTCCTTAAGATGCAACTTCTTTGAAGATAAAAAATTTAGGCACTGAAGGAGATCAGAGACACCCAGCTTTTGTCAGTCTTACTAAGGATGAGAAATTCCTCAGGTGATTTTGAAAACTTGTGCATGTATGGGTAGATGAATTGCAGTGCATCACTTCTGCACGTACAATTGACATGAGGTGTATGGCTGTGTCCTGACTGCCAAAGGTATGCTGCAGATATGCACGCACACAGGTACAACGGTATAGTCACAAGTGGAAGTGCATCCAGGCAAGCTCCAGCATGCGTGGATGCTTGGGTGTACTTACACAAGCAGGGCCATGTGAGCAAACATTCCTGGACATACAGATACTCCCTTTATTTCCTACACTAACTGGAAAAAGGCCAGGAACATTGACCTTCTAGTGGAAAGTGTATTGAGTTCACCTAACCATGTGGGGACAGATGTCCAGTGAGCAAGCAGCTCTGTGTGCACTTGGCTGTTCTCAATCCACCACACCAACACTTCCTTGTCTCCTGTGAAATGAAAGAAATGCACATGTGGGGAGAGCACTCATTTTGGTTTTGTTCACTGAGTAGGCCTGATTACACTCTGTCACTGGGGATGTTGTCAATGACAACATCAATGACACGTCAATGACCTAGACAGTGGGATCGAGTGCACCCTTAGCAAGTTAGCAGATGACACCAAGCTGGGTGATGCAGTTGACATGCCTGAGGGATGGGATGCCATCCAGAGGGACCTGGACAGGTTCAAGCAGTGGGCCTGTAAACCGTGTGAGGTTCAACAAGGCCAAGTGCAGGGTTCTGTACCTGGATTGGGGCAACCCCCAGTATTGGTACTGGCTGGGGGATGAAGCCATTGAGAGTAGTCCTGCCAAGAAGGACTTGGGGGTACTGGTGGATTAAAAGCTGGACATGAGCTGACAATGTGCGCTCCCAGTTGACAGTATCCTGGGCTGCATCAAAAGGAGCATAGCAAACAAGTTAAGGGAGGTGATTCTGGCCCTCTAGCCTGCTCTGGTGAGACCCCACCTGGAGTACTGTGTCCACCTCTGGAGCCCTCAGCACAGGAAAGACGTGGACCTGTTGGAGCAGGTCCAGAGGAGGGCCACAAAAATGATGAGAGGGATGGAATACCTCTCCTGTGAGGACAGGATGAGAGAGTTGGGGTTGTTCAGCCCGGAGAAGAGAAGGTCTCTGGGGAGATCTTATTGCGGCCTTTCACTACTTAAAAGAGGGCCTACAGGAAAGATGGGGACAGATTTTTTAGTAGAGCCTGTTGCCCCTGCTACAAGGGGTAATGGCTTTAAACTAAAAGAGGGAAGATTTAGACTAGATATAAGGAATACATTTTTTACAATGTGGATGGTAAAACACTGGCACAGATTGCCCTGGAAGCATTCAAGGTCAGATTGGTTGGGGCTCTGAGCCACCTGATACAGTTGAAGATGTTCCTACTTATTGCAGGGGAGGTTGGAGTCGATGACCTTTAAAGGTCCCTTCCAACCCAAACTATTCTACAATTGTATGGTTCTGTGTTCAGCTCTGGAGTTGACAGAGCTGTATAGGGTGGGTGCAGTTTGGCCCAGGTCTCTGCAGAATTCACTATTTCTAGCTTAATTTCTTAGATTCTAGATGCCTCTCCTTACTGTTATCCAGCTGTGGAAATAATCACTCTGTATTGCCCCACTGGCTCTTCCTCTTTTATTATGCCATGTAGAAAGCATGGCCATCTCTAGGGCATTGGCCTATTCCCTGGCAGGGTTTCTGTGATTTGTCATTGCTGAATCTCCTGTGATTGAATGTGAACTTTTACTTGACCTTCTGACTGTCATCACTGACTCTGTCCCTCCTCCAGCACTTGGACACTTTCCCAGTGGGTTTTTTTTGGCACATTCGGGTGCTAAAAGAGGGACAGGACTCTGAAGCAAAGCCCTTGGGGTTCCCTATATAGGAAGAGACTGAAAACCCAACGCCTCATGGGAGTGATACTGGAGCATCTCTGTGGCAGAGCAGGAGAGACCTAACCTGGAGAAAAAGACCTAGGAACTTCTGAAGAGTTTTCAGAGAAAATAAAAAGAAAAAGATGCAGGGTGGCAGTAACTAGAGCCTGTATCAGTCTGTGTGATATGTCAGCTGACTTAATCCCAAGAAGGGAGAGCGCTTCTTTCCAACCCCCTCTCCCCAACACAGTCATATTCTTCCTGTGGTTCCCTAATTGATTGCCTGTTAACGTGTAACAGATGGGGGAAAGGAATAACTAGAGATTTCTCTCACCCTGTCATCAGCTTGGACTGGTGACCAAGGTACCAAAATGCTTTTATTCCCAAGAGTGGGAGAGTCGAGTGTGCTGCACCAGAGGGTGAGCAATTTCAGCTATAGGGCTGAAGGCTGAGCCCAGGGCAGTGGGCAGCAAATAGGGCTGCAGAGTTTGGTTAAGTCAAGAAAATGCACTATTCCCAGGGCTCTGCTGCAGTGCATGCAATATCCAAGCACAGCCCTGACTCTGCAGGAAAAAAGGGTTTAAGGATCACGTGAAAGAGATGGCAAGTGGCAAAAGCATTTCCAAAAGGTGTTCAGCCTGCAACTCTATTAGATTCAGTAGATGTGTTAAGCATCTAACTGAAGAAGTGGGAAAATATCCATCCAGGCTGCCTAACATCGATATAGGGTGGGCATAAAGCATACAGATGTGTCTGCTGTTCAACTGTATTCCCTGCTAGCATCAAGACTTGCCATGATTCTGCTATCTGGGAATAGCGTCGACTCAATGGTTTGATCAAAGAGATGGAGCTACAACCCCAGGATTTCCCAAGTGCTCAGGAAATGCAGCAGGTGGATTCATCATCAGGCTTTTGTGGTCTTGGACCAGCCACTTCACTTCTCTCTGCTTGAGTATGGAAAGATTAAAAACTAATGACTATTATGAGACTACTTAATCTGGTGGCCCTGTATTTGGTAACTTTATTAAGTAGTAAGTGTGCATGCTGCTATAAAATGGCTCTAAATCTATCCTGGATGATTAGAGTACTGCAGCCCTATCTGGATACCCCTGATGATGAAGCAGAGCTTCATGCTAAGTCGCCCCTCCCCCTACACCCCTCCCCTGCTACAAATGACCCCAGTCCACCTATTGTCTTTTTTAGCTGCATTAATTCATGTAAAACCTGCATGTCTTGAGGAGGCAGGAGGATCTTGCAATAGCCTCTCCACTCCCCCTGCTGCTGCCACAGCAGTGGGAAGAACGGACATCCAAGCTGCAAACCTTCTTTGAGCCTGACAGCTCTGCAACTCACTTTCCCCCTTAGCCAGGTGAGGCCAGGCTGTCCTGGACAACATGAGGGCTGTTGCTTTTCAAGTGATGGGGAGAAGACAGGCTGAAAGCCAGCATGGACATGGCTGGTTGGTTATCTTGAGGTCTATAGCTGTGAGGGAGTTTTCCATCAGTAGGATTGTTCCAGAGAAAAGCAGAATTTTTACCAAGTCACATTTCCCCAAGGAAAATTTTGATGATAGGACAAAAAATGAAGTCAGGAAAATCCAAACCGCTGATTCACTTCAAGCTGAATTAGAGAGGTTGGTTTTGCTGAACTAAGCTAAAGACACACAACAGTTCCTAACCTGTCCCACGTGTTATGGGGGGGAGTTGTGTTACATGGCCCAAGGGAAAGATCAAGGCCTGGAAACCTGTGTGTCATTTCCACTTTGCAGCACTGACAATGCTTGAGATGGAAGGGTGAAAACCTCAGACAAGATGACAGCACACGCCACTGGACTACAGGATTTTCTCTCTGAACATGTTATTTTGAACCCCAGGGATGAACTTCCCACACTGTGAGGCAGAGTCAGAAATTCTGGACTGACTGAAGAATTTTCGGTCAGCTGGGCTGTCTGACAAAATTTTAATCCTATTTCTCTATCATCATGTTGTTTTGTGGGAACTGTGCTTTAAGTCCCCATTATATTCTAGCGGCAGTGTACATTTACCTGCTTGATGCAAGTGTCCTCCGTAAAAACAGGTGCCACGGGCATCACCTGACTTTGTGAATATTGTGGAAAGTGCAATCTTGCAAAGATAGGAGAGAATCTGAATTTCAGGCATGTTGAAGTGTGCTGCTGTTGGTGCTTAAGAGATCTTTTGAAACTAAGAATTTCACGTTAGTTGAATGTAATGGATTTGGCCTGTTATATGAAAGATGATGCGTTTTGGATCTTTCTGAATTAAAACTTTTTGAATTTCTATTCCATGGAAATCCTAACTAATCCTTTCATCCAAATTTAGGACAAAGGCAAATGCTGTATTTCTTACGGCATACAAATTCTTAATCTAACTCTACTCTATTCCTTTTTTAATAGTTTGCTCAGTAGATAGAGCATTATATATCAATCAAATATATTGTCATTATCTTTTATTCATCAGTTACAACTGGTAGATAGTTTTGCCTATTCAGAGTATTAACCAATAACAGTGCTGTGTAACCATATGAGCCCTTTATTATTCCACATATTCATGACTATGACTACCCTTCATTTTTTTTTTCATCTTCAAAGACTGTAAATTAAGGCTATTTCTAAAATGGCCCATTAATATAAAATAAAAGCTTGAAGCGCATCCAAATAAATCTGAAATAGGATTTCCCTCTCTGGTCTTTGTGAATCATCTGATTGTGTGCTTGGAACTCACACCCGTAAAGTGATACAACAGCACTTGGAAGGAGTGATATTGGTAAGAACTGGTTATTGGGGAGTTAGAAGAGATACATTTATGATCATTTTTTGAATAAGCAGGTTATGTATCAGGCAAAGTGCTTGCATGTGTGGATTCCCTGCTTGAGTCTTGCAAGCTTCAAACTCAGGGAGCATAGCAATGCAACTGCTGTGCTGGGATGCCCTTACACCAGTAAGGGGCTTAAAATGTGGATTATGCAGCTCAGAAGACTTGTATGGATTTATAACAGGCTTGTAACAAAATCCGTAGTCTTCTAGGGCTTCCTGGTTGTCATTACAGTGGTTAGAGTAGCTCCTGGGGACGGAGGAGCATTTGAGAGAGTGTGCTTGTTTTCCCAAGCAGAAGAGCGTTACCATCCACAGGATCAGCACAGGGCCTGTGAGATGCAGGAAGTAAGTTTTGTGTCCCTACAGTGGTGGCCACGGGAGCCAGGCACTGTCCCATCCTTCTATCCTTCTCAGAAACGTTCCTCCCATCTCAGGTGGGATTTCACAGCTAAAAAACAGGAGATGTTCTGAGCTTTCCAAAAACTTCTGAAGCATAACCAGAGAAAGTCAAATACTCCCTGGCTCTAGTGCGTGACTGCTGCTTATTATTCACAGCTCTACACTTGGATTCAGAAAACCATCTCCAGTGCAACTCAGTGCTATTAGTCTTGTGTTTTCTTTTTGACTCAGTGCATCTGTACAGAGAACACTGTGCAGAAGGATCTTTCCTGCGGAACTTCGGTAAAGTATTTCTGCATCAGAAACCCTACAGAAACTTGCTGCCAGTAGGTAGCCCGAGGCCCCATCTCCTGTCTCCTCATGCAAGCAGGAGGGCAGCCACATGAAGTAAAATTTTGGTTAGTTCAAGCACTAGGGTTTATCTCATCTTTTCCAAAGTCTCATTTTCCTGAAAGTGATAAACACATGTACTAGGGTGGGGAGTTTTTTGCTTTTTGTTTTTTNCCTTTCTAAAAATAGGAGCCTCTACTGATACTTGTATATACTCAGGCACCTTGATTAGGGACATGTCACTGGAAGCATAGGACAGCCCTGCTGAAAATCAGGTCACTTACTCAAGTGCCTAAACACGGATTTACAGGTCAAATATTTCAATCCCTTTCTTTGAAAACTGTGGCTTAAAAAATAACCCTTCTTACCTCACGCAGATCATTGGAGAGATTTTCTTCTGATTTTCACCAAGTACCTTTTCTCATACCAGGACTCAGGCTATGATGCCTCAGTTAGAAGTGCTAATTTAAGCAGAAGGAAATAGAGGATCCACTCCATGCATATTATCAATGTTCCCATCCTGGTGCAGGAGGTCAGACTAATGCCTGCTGAGGTCAGAGGAACTGATGGTCTGGCACTGCACTCATCAAAGGCTTTTTGCAGTCTTCAGGTCCCTTTTTACTGAGACACCTAAATGATCTGTTTATCTTCAGAATCAGAGATGAAAAGGATTCAGGACAAAAGCTTGTGGGTACTGAAATGAAAGTGTCATCAGAGCTAGTGACTTATTGAAAAGTCAGGTTGCTTTCTCCTGCAGACTGTCCCAGTCATGCAGAATAGCTGTACCATGGAGGCATTATACTGACTGCCTTATGGGATGTTCCTAAGGCTACAGTGTTTTGCAAGCATTTCTTGTAAAACAAACAAAAACCAAAACAACAAAAAAAAACCCCCAAACCAACAACAACAAAAACTCCAACATGGGGGGCCTGTAGAATTGTTACAAAAATTGGGATAAAGGGAAATAAATGCATGAGCTGAAGCACCTGAGATGAATTTCCCTTGGAATTCCTGCTTTCAGTCCTCTGGCCCCAGGGGACCAACAGAGTGTCACCACACGTTGGTCACAACTGCAGCATGCTGTGTCAAATCACTAGGGTGAAAAACATGACTTGAATGAAGGGAATTTGGAACTTAATAGCAGATATGTCTGAATCTGGGTTTTCCCCTGACGTTCAGGAAAAGCTGCAGTCATCTGGCCCTCTGTTTGAGTCACCCAGAGAAATAGATGAGAGTTTTGTGTGCAGCAATGAAGAACAGGACAGAGTATGGAAGGAAGGGAGAGGAGAGGGAAATAATGGTGAAAAGCAATGAAGAAAAAACCAGAAAAAGGGGTGGGGGGTGTGGTGTCTTCAGAAAACAGAAGCTGAAAAAGTTTTAAAGACTTTCTCGGCTACTTCTATCAAATCTTTCCTGAGTTTCCTTGTAGAAAGCCTTTATAGAAAAGCAGGATGAGTAAGCAGGGAGCAGCTTGTGCTCTCAATGCTGTACTAATTCTGAGCTCAACTCCCCTGAGAAGCACTGTCCATAACTTAAACAGGAGCTGTGTGGGACTTCTCTGCGCTCCCCAAGCTCAGGGAGGCATTCTCCTTTTCCCAGTCCCTCTGCTTCCACAGAGAGGTGTGGTGACTATGGGGTCTCCTGAATGACCAAGCTCTGGTGTGCAATTTTCAGGTGTTACTATTATATGTGCACTGGAAATGATGTTCCAAACTGTTTAACAGTCAAAGGTCTAATTTTACAGAAAATAGGGTAATTTTGCAGTTCTCCAGCATAAAAAACATGATCTATCACTTTAATAGTCCTTGGCTGTTTCTTAGCATCTCTCATCTAAAGGCTTTAAAGTGCAGTTAGACCTTAATGAATCAAGACTCATGATCTCCCCAGAAGGTAGGTTTGGTGCTTGTTTCATTTTGCAGATGAGGAAACTAGGACACAGGGAGGAAGTGATTTGCCCTCCAAAGCCACATGTGAAGGCTTAAAACAAATCCAAACTCTGATCTGGACACCCACAACTTGATTTCTTGAAGCCATTTTTAAGGTAAATCTTGTGTGGTGGCATTGGTGAGGTCCTAGCATTTTTTGCAGATCAAATGTAAATATTGTCTAAGGCAAGGGGATCTCTTCTAATAAGCAACGGTTCAAAGCAAGGCCTTGTTTATTAGGTTATCGCATTTTCTGGCCTTTCCTTCTGGGTCACATAATCTACAGATCATGACACAGAGAGACTTGACTCATTCTGTGTATGCTTATAGACTTGTCCATGTGCACCCTGTGTGCTGACGCTTTTCTGCGGGGCCTTGCAGCACCCCCAGCTGCTGCAGTGAAGGGGAAGCTCTCTCTGAGCCCCCTGTGCCGGCAGCCGGGCTGGTGGTGTGACCGCCAGCCGCCAGGAGGCTGCTGGAATTTCGATGAGTTAATCTCATCACTTTATCACAGGGCACTTACAGAAATTACAGGGAGCTGTGAGCAGCTCACTGTGCTGGCAGCCAGCCCCAGGACCCATAAAAGAAATTGAGACACACACACAAAAAAAAGTCAGGGAACTTTGTTAAAGTTTTGGAGATGATAATTTTTCTTGGACGAGTTCTGCTTGGGTAATGGTGATTGTGTCTTCCCTGGTGATGTTCCTATTTCCTGCAATAATGGCAGGTATTGGCCTAGTTGTAGCTCTCAATCCATGCAGTGCAGAACATGTTTTGGAGCCTGATATAAAACTCCTTTTACTTTGGCAAAAAGTAGCTATTGTCTTGGGTGAAGAGGGTACAGTGGGCCTCACCTCTAGCATTTGCCTGCAGTAAGACACAGCTGTTGGTGCTTCTTCCCTTTAGACTGGGCAGTGTGTGGAAGGGGCACGTGAGCCTGAGTTCAATGTGAAGGCAGTAAGAATGCTGAACAGGATGTCCCACCAGTTCTGGTTGTATTTTTTCACCTGCACTTACTTGCAAACCGCACGGTCACTGCTTTGCTGTCCAGGAAGGAAAGCTCGTCCAGCAGGTACCCTGCTCTGTCTCAGTCCTTTAACAGTCATGATCCCAGTACAGAAGTTCCTTTGAGAACTGCTTTTTCAAGCTGTACATAGTGTGTATATGGTAACCAGTACCTACACCTTCCTACTGTGACACTATCACATTTAGTTGTGATGTAGGTTTTGTAGACTATTTCCAGTACTTTGCTTGTCAAAGGATGCATGGTCTGGAGTAATGGGGAAACTGGGAGATCTGCTTGACACAGTGTAGAGGTACCTTGAGCTGCCAGATGAGGACTGTCACTGCCTCCGACTTCTATAAGGGCTCAGTGCCCTTGGTGTGGTGTCTCTGTGCTAGGGGACAAATTTTTGGCCTTGGGACCACAAAAAATGAAACCTTACATCTGTCTCTTCAGAAGTCTGGTCCTGGCTTTGGTGAGAAAGGTGGGCATTGAAACGAAGGCGAAACCTTCCAAAGTGAGACTGCGTTTGAGTTTTATCACAGGTTTGTTTCTGCTCTGTTCCTTCCTGTGTGGGGCACAGCAAGTATCTGATCATGAGGTCAGGGCCTCCATACTCATGGGTCTCTAATGTGCTGGAGCTCTGTGTCTAGAGCAGGAGTTTGTTTATTACCTTGAGATCAAGCCTGAATCTCAATTTCCAGCTCTCTGAGGACCTTGATACATTGCTGGCTATTGAAATTCAGGTGCTGCACAATGACAAAATACAGTCTGAATGGAAGCAACTTATGCAGCACACTCTGCTTCTGCAGACAAACTGCATTTTGGGGGCAGATGAGCAATAGTGAGGAATGGGGTGGCTGGGCTGGAGCTTAGGGGCAAGTTGCAAGACTTGTGACAAAACAAGAGGTAAGAAGTAGGAGGTTTATAACTAGCAGGCAGATTACCTTTAGGCTTTGGGGGTTGTGTGTTCCTGGGGTTTCACCCAGCATGGGCCAAGCCTAGTGAGATAAATCAAATCGTGCTTTCTTCCTTTTGAATCTGTGCTCTGTCTTTCCACTCAGATTCCCAATGGGCTTTCCAACTGCTTAGTTAGCCCCAAGGTGTAATCACCACCCCAGAGATAGGTATGTATCACATTGTTGGTCTTTATTTAGAGGAAAGAAGAGTCTTGTACAAGAACATAGAAATCCATTACAGAAGTAGGAATAACAATAAAGTCCCGTCCCAGTGCTACTAAATTGTAAGTTCTACTTCTAATCTATGTATTCTCTTGGCTCTTACCTACATTCCTCCCTACAGCACTGATTGAACTCTTGAATCTTGGTTTCCTGCTCTAAACTGACAAACCACCTTTTCTATTCTTCTGAACAGACTGTAGAACTTAGAAATCCATTTTGGAGCTGCCTGATTTACCCAGTAGCTAGACTGCCTTAAATGTATTGTCATTGTCAATGCATCGCTGTCAAGCTTAGATTTCCAGTCCTGCTCCACAGCAAACATTGAATAGCCCTCTTCAGAAATATCACCTCCAAAGTGAATGGCAGGGTGGAGACCGCTATTTCAGTTTGTTGTCTTCTAGGACCAAATAATTGTTGCATTACACTGTGATCCAGCATAATTCCACTTACACTCTGATGTCAGACACTCGCATCCATGTTTCAGTTACATTTTTGGCTTATGATAAGATACGATGTGACCAGAAATAAATTTGCGCTGCTTCTTTCCCTGTTTTGTCTTGGAGGCAGTCTTTTGAGGTGATCATAAATGAAGGGGAATGAGGAAAGAAATGCTGATACTCTGTGCAGAGGGGTGAGACACAAGTGCACGAGGACTAATAAAGTAAAACTGGAAAGATTTGCATAGAGAGCTTGTGTTCATTTTACAGGACATCTTATCCATCTTTCTCCATCCAGACCTACTGCTTCCCTGCTACCTGTAGTATGCCAGCTGGCAGGAAGAAGCAAAAGAGGAAATGCCATCTCTGAGCTTCCTGGTCCCCCAAGCAAGGCAAGAAAGGACAGGTGACATTCATCCCACAGACACGGAGCAAGACTTGGCAGCAAAGGGAATGCCGCTAATGTCTGAACTGCTCAGGACATCAGGGAACAGGCCAGGTTATAAGGGATGCAGCACAAGGGATGATGATGTGCCTGGAGGACACATTGTACCTGAAAGCCCGGCATTGCAGTCAGCCCCTTGGATGGATAGGTTTCTCCCAATACTTAGAGCAGTATTGTTTTTCTCTGAAATGTGTTCTAATAAGTAGTGCTGGGCTCTCTAAAGGCCATCATTGGTCAGCAGTGGTCTCAGAGTGTGTGCAAATGAGTGAGCAAACATGCAGCATATACAGACTGATGGTGGTGGGAATATCTGGGCACTGCAGCCTGTCTCTGGATCAGTGGGGAGAACATGGTACCTGGGTGACCATCTCTGTGTTTGATTGCAGGGAATATTGAATACAGCTGCCCGGCCACCAATGAATGTGAGATCACGAAACGGAGGCGCAAGTCCTGTCAGGCCTGTCGCTTCATGAAATGCCTCAAAGTGGGGATGCTAAAAGAAGGTAAGACAGAGTCAGACTGAGAATTGTTCTCTGTCCCAACATCATCTGGGACTCCAGGCCCTGCAGGATTCCCTAGGCTAACTACACGCTTGCCCTCTCTGGCTTTCCAAAGGTATCTTTTTACAGGCTTTGTAAAAGAGTCAGGATGGTCAGTGACCAAGAGAACAATCCAGAGAGGACAGTGGTTCTAGTCAGCAGCCTTATGCTAGGATGTTACTCCTAGCACTTGCAAATTTGACAAATAACTGCAAACTGTCTGTGTTAGACTGTTTCCTTTCCCAAAGGACCCCCAGGCTGGAGGGTGTTGGTCTTCTTGCTCCTCAGGTCATTTGGCCGTGTTGGGGAGGAGAGGCTCTTGTGTGATCGTGACTGGGTTGGCTGGGCTTTTTAAGGGAAGGATGGAGTTATTGCAGAGCACAGTGTGCAACAAAGGTTTGCCCATATTCCTACTCAAGAGAGTTTCGGAAGATGGTGGGTAGCACAGGTTTGTCTGGGAGCTGTGGGTCCCCTGCCCTGCATGCTCAGCCTATGTTGTGCTCAGCCTATGTTGTGCTCAGCCTATTGATCTGTTCAGCTGCTCTCTGAGCAGTGTACAGCTTGTCTCTTGTGCTGCCTTTCCTCTCCCCACCCCCCTCCCCAATCCTTGTCCATTCAAGGTGAACCACAGGGAATTCAGTGGCAATTAAACACATTCTTACGGATTGACTTTAAAGCTTTGTTTCCCTTGAGTCCCTCTGGGAGAGGCAGAGAGGGGAGGAGGGGAAAGGAAGGAGAAGCATTGCATGCATTGCTGTACCTGGCAGAGCATGGTCCCCTCAGTTTAACCACAAGGAACAGCAGCTGGCTGTGATCTGTGCAAGTCCTGTATGCTGGAGCAAAGACGTCAGCACGCAGCCTGCTTCCAGGTCATACCATCATAGCAGCTGGTGATGAATTGTACAACATCACTTGAGTGTGTATTGCTTTGCACTAGGGCTTTCTCATTTCTTGAGAGGCAAGTTGATGGCAGCCAGTGTCATTAAGAACGTAGATTAGATGTTAAACCCTGTTCTGTTCCTTGATGGATGTGTAGTTTCTGTAGTTAAATATCTTCCTGCCAGAGCACATGTGTTACCAAGGGGAGGAGACGCAGACTTGTGTAGTGCGGCCCTCCCTGACCTAGGTGTAGAAGCGGTAGAGTCGAGGATCTTGATCGACTGCTGGGAGGGAGGCACCTGCTTTTGGGGTTAGAGAGGGACCACTGGAAACTTGCAACTCTACATGTGGTGGTTCGGAGAGGGGATGTATCCCCGTACCCACACGCCAATCCACACTAGTGACACTGGCTTTAGTGGGAGTGCAGATTGGTAATGTGCTCTAGCCTGCTTATATGAATCCCATAAAACAACTTTAAAAGCCTGATGTCACTCTGCAGAGCAGCAGTATGCGTCCAGGCTCACTGGCTGCCTGTGTCTGTGCTGCCCTGCATCCAAGCAGTTGAGCCTCTCAAAGCTGGCAGCTGGAGGAGTAGAGTCCAGGACCTGAGCTGGCGTGTCTGACTGTGTGGCCAGGGCATCCTCTGCTTCCGATTCTGGGAGTTCGACACAGTCCAGAGCAGGGTCCCGTGAAGAGTTTTGTGGTTTAGCCTACAAGTTGTGTGAAAACAGTTAACTCCTTCCAGAGCAGAGTTAGGCTGGAAAGCAATGTAGGTTCGCTCACACCATGCTGTGCCTGAACTCCTGAACCCCATGGGATTCTATTCATGGCAAATTGAAATTTGACTCTAAGGCTGCTTTTGTGCTGAAGTGTATTTAGTTATTCATATAGGGATTGATTTGGCATCATTAAAGCCACTGGGGAAGGGTGGTTTGCTATTGATGTTAGTTGTATCTGTGATCCTGCCCATAATATTTAGAGCTGTGGAATATACAGTATAAAGATTTATTGATAGTAATGGGATGCAAGAACACATGACAATATCAAGAGGAGCAGAGGAGACTACACTAGCAATCTGCAAATAGGACACCTGTGTCCTATTTATGGTCAAGTGATGTTAGGCAGGCATCTTTTTTTCTTCTTTCTTTCGCTTGGTTTCCGGAGCTGAGAAATAAGGGTCATACTGCTTTGCTTTGCAAAAGGATTGTGACGACCGATTAGTTAACTTTATGTGAAGCCTGGTGGAAGCACAAAGTATTAGTATACAGAATTCAATCAATACACATCTTTAAAAGCAAAATCCAAAAAGGGAGAAAAATGGTTTTACAGCCTTTGGTCTCCACAGAGCTAGGAGTTTCTGGAAAGAACAAATCCATAATTGTTTGACTTGCTCAAAAATGCAGAATTGACAAGGGATTTTGGATTAGAAAAGGTTCATTGGTCTTCTCCATCTCTGATCTGTCATCCTATTAGCTCATCCATCCCTTTTCTCTGCCAGGGCATGAGTGTTCCCAGCTGTACATTTCTAGTAGTTTAACTGTTTTTTTAAAAATCCCTGATGCCTTGGTTTCCCCAGAGAGCCTAGTCTGCAGTCTCCAAGCACTCATTAGGACAAGATGTGTCTTGATACTTGAGCTATGATTTTTTTCCTTGCAATAGTTCCCTTACCTACTTTGCCTTGGTATACCTCTCTCTTCTTCCTTGGGTTCATCCATGGCAGAAGGTTGCTAAGCCAGGTTCTTTCTCCTGCTTGATTACCAGAGTTTGGAGAAAAATGGTTTTGTGATTAAAGGCAAGATCTAGAAACCAGTTCTTCTTTTGACAGGTTTCTCCTTGATGTCTTTGGCACTGGGCTGGTAACTTAGTGGGGTTATTTCTGGGTAAAGAAACTGTCCTTCCTCTGAAGAAGAGTGTGATATTCCATTAGTAGCTAAATAAGGGCTTCATGATTTCTTCTCATTAAGGGAGGAAAGATTTTCCTGGTTATTGCCATCATACATACCACCTCCTGCCCACTGGGCATGTGGCAGGAGCCTGTTCTTCAGGCAGAAGGCACCGGTATTCAAAGATGAGAAACACAGGTAACCATGACTTTAAGCTTATGCTTGAAATGCTGCAGGAGGTGCTTAGGCCTTCCCCTTGGGGAGTGCATATGAGGGTCACCAGGCATCTCCTCTCCCCCCTACATGGGCAGCAGCTAGGCAAACAGCTGTGAGTGTAGCCCTTTAAGATCTGGGCAGACTGCCCCTCACACAGAAGCGCAGGTTATTCAGGCACTACCAAGTGAATGAGGATCAGGGCAGGAAGAGAGCCAATGGAACAATCAATAGGTGTCTCAGATATCCAGGCCACTTTCTTTAAGAGAGCTCCGATCAATGCATTGCAGCGAGGGAGCTGCATGGACACAAGTGCTTTGCTGTCTCAGGTTCTCTGGTGTGACGGTGCAGGGCAGGCGAGACTCGCTGGGGAAAGCAGCAGGCGGAAAGCTCTGCCCACGGAGCCCAACTGGCTCAGATGTCTGAAGTGTTGGCCTGTCTGGCTGCCTGTCTCTCACTTTCCCCTTCCATCTGGAGTGTGCCCCCAGAGAGCATTAATTAGCCCCTCACTAGCAGGCTCAGATAGGAAGCTGCTGAATCTGGAGTCCAGGATTCCAGTGGATTCCAGTCCTAGTGCCCCTGTGGAGAGGCACTGTCCCCAGAAAACCTGCACTCTGCTGCTCTTGGCTTTGCTGAAGCACCAGCCTGCAGGCAGCGGGAGATGGGGCATCTTCACAGCTTCATCCAGTAGAAGTGCACGCACCCCTGCTCTGCAAAAATCAGGGAAACCTGAGCAACCCATGATACTGCTGACCCCAAATGGAGAATATGATATCTACATACATGCCTGAGCAGTGGGGCTGGCCAGTGAAGGAAAGTGTACCCTGCAACTTACAGAGGGGAGGCATTCTTCAGAACTGAGCAGCCCTGTCTTTGGCCATCCCATTTGCTCTCTGCTCCCAACCCTGTCTGTCTTGAGCCCACAAGGTCCAAAGTGCAGCTTTTTACCTCTGGGCTCTACAAAGTAGATCTAGATCTCTCTGGCTCTCTAGAATGATGGATAGAGAAATTTCAGCCGTTTGGCAGTATACCATGTCAGTTTTGGGGAGAATATACCCTTGCCATTCATGCTTTAGCCACCCATGGCCTTTCTACTCTACAGCAATTTGTTTGTCTTCAAGAGGCATATGTAGTTTCAGATGACAGATGGCTGGTCTAAGTAGGCTCAGGTTTAATTTTTGGATATTGGTTGGTTAAACATGACCTCACAGCCTTCCCCTCCACACCTCTGCTGCCTCTCTGAAATCACAATCCTGTGTGTCGCCTTGCAGAATGACACCATGATGAGGACAGTGATGTCAGTCCTTCTCTGTGTGTCAGTGTGGTGGGTTGACCTTGGCAGGCCACCAGGTGCCCACCAAGTTGCTCTGTCGGTCCCCTTCCTCAGCAGCACAGAAAATATGATGAAAAAGCTCATGGGTCGAGATAATGACAGGGAGACCACTCAGCAATTACTGCCATGGGCAAAAGTCGACTTGGGGAAAATTAATTGAATTTATTGCCAGTTAATAAGAGAGTAGGATATTGAGAAATAAAAACAAAACTAAGAACACCTTTCTCCCACTTTTAACTTCTTCCCAGGCTCAACACACTCACAATGAGTGAGTTCTTAACTCACTCCTCCTACCCCGAGCAGCACAGGTGGATAGGGACTGGGGGTTTGTGATCAGTTCACTTCATCTCTGCTGCTCTTACCTCCTCATGTTGTTCCCGTGCTCCAGCGTGAGGTCCCTCCCGTGGGATACAGTCCTTCCTGAACTTCTCCAACGTTAGTCCTTCCCATAAACTGCAGTTCTTCAAGAACTGCTCCAGCATGGGTCCTTTCCATGGGGTACAGTCCTTCAGGAACAAACTGCTCCAGTGTGGGTCCCCCACAGACCACAATTCCTGCTTGAAAACCTGTTCCTGCATGGGCTCCTCTTCATGGGCTGCAGATCCTACCAGGAGCCTGCTCTGGCCGGAGCTGTCCACAGGCTGAAGCTTCCTTCAGGGCATATCCACCTGCTCCAGTGTGGGGTCCTCCATGGGCTGCAGGGTGGATATCTGCACTACTGTGGTCCTCCATAGGTTGCAGGGGGACAACTTGTTTCACCATGGTCTTCTCCACAGGCTGCAGCGGAATCTCTGCTATGGCACCTGGAGCATGTCCTCCCCCTTCCTGTCTGACCTTGGTATCTGCAGGGCTGTTCCTCTCACATTTTCTTACTTCTCTCTCACAGCTGCTGCACAGCAATTTTACCCTTTCTTGAATACGTTATCAGAGCATCGCTGATAAGCTCAGCTTCGGCCAGCAGTGGGTCTGTTTTGGAGCCATCTGGAGCTGGCTCTGTCTGACATGGGGGGAGCTTCTGGTGTCTTCTCACAGAAGCCACCCTTGCAGCCCTCCACTACCAAAACCTTGCCATGTAAACCCAGTGCAGTCAGTTCATGAAAGGGAAATTTTTGGAGATAATGGCAAGAGGGATGGAGATAACAGGTGAGGTGTGATGGGACTTCAAAGCCTCTCATTACAGAACTCATGTTTGTGTGGAGGTGACAGACAGGCAAGCGGAGGAGAGGCAAACCAAACCATACCATACCAAACAGAGCAGACTGGCTGTTGCCTGGGCATTTGGCCCTTTTCTGCTGTTGAAGCCCTGCAGGATTTTTTCTTCAATGGATTCACATTTGTGTTGTTTCTAAAGCTGTGTTGTTCCCTGTTCTGTGCTGGCACATCTGCAGAGACCCAGATTGAGCATAAACAGTTCTGAAAAGGAGGCAAAGCTGGGTCACTGACACCAAACAGCAAAGAAAGTAACTGCCTAAAAAAAATCTCATCCAGGCATTGAGATGTCATCCATTATTCCACCAGCCTTTGAGTGTTGTTTTCCTTCTTAATAGGAATAATGTGTATTATGTTGCTGAAGATCAGTTATCTTCTGCTCCCTGCCAGTGCTAAGACTTGACTCCTCGGAGTCCTGCTCATGATTGAGGTCTAAGAGTACCTTTCTGAGATGTGTGAGTGGCTTCTGCCCGGTTTCTTGCAGACATCACTAGCTGGTTTCCAAGAAAGAGGGCAAAGACCTGTGGTAGACCAGGTATACCATATTTCATTAAGCAAAAGATATTTCTGGAGTCCCTCAGAACTACATGCATTTCTTGTGATAAAATCAGGAGTGGGAATTCCCAGGCTAGGAAACCTGCCCTGTACAACATGCTTTGTCCCACTCTGAATGTCTTTGAAGGCAACTTGTCCTCTAGCCTATCCTCCTGGCTCTCAGGAGACACCCAGAAGCTATGTCTTATGTGGTGAGGGTGGAGTCTAAAAATGAAAGGAAGGTAGTCTTGATCTGGATGTAGAAAAGGGATCCTCTTTGACAGAAAGAGAGAGGTTAGGCCATTATCCAGCGAAGGCATATGATACATTTTTTCTGCATGACTCTGTTTCTTCCCAGAAGTGTATCTGCTGTGGTGTAGTAATCTCAGTGGTGTAGTATTGCTCCTTTGCTCCTAATGCATTTCCCTAAGAAATGCTAGGGAACGTGTTAAAATTCAACAGAGCACCCAAATTATTTGTTACAGATCCCCCAAGCTCTTGGACTCCTATCTGTCTAATCTAATTTCTGATGGAGTAATTGCTGGAATGTGTGGATACTAACACGACAGGGCCAGGTAGTGAAATATGAATGAGAAGTGAACAGAGGAGAGACACAAAGTTAATTCAGCTCATCTTCCTCTTAATTGTTCCCCTTTCCCTCTTGTGCCCGGTGTCTTCGGGAATACCCTGCCCCCCAGAAATTTGCAACAACCGGATGACCCTTGTGCTGCCTAAGTGCCTGCATCTCTGTGAATTTTGGAGGTGCTCCCCACTTCAGAAATGGTGGACCCTGTAATGTCCAGATTTCAGAAGTGGCTGTCTCTTAAATCCATGCTCCTCCTGTTCAAGACCCTGGCTGATTAGGAAATCCTTTAGCTAGTGGAACTTTCCACACAGGAGCGTTTACTCCTAACTCTACCTTTCCTCTTAACAGCTGCAGCCAGTGGCTGATGTCGTAAATGTTTACCAAGAAAACAAATCTGTCACCCTGGGCAAGCCTGGGTCTGTGATGTTATAAATTGGGTGCAGTCATCTTGTATCATAAGAAGGGATTCCAAGCACTGGCAATCTCAGACTACTTCCACTTAGTAACTTTGCCTTCATCCTTCACTAAAATCCAGATAACTGAATCAACAGCAGAGCTCCTTTTCAGCAACATAACCAAATGGAGGGTGTTTCGTTTCTGTTTTCAAGTGAAATAATCTCTCAGTGGAGCAAAGTGTTTCCAGCAACCTCTCCCTCCTGCCCCCATCCCTGCTTCCAGACCATGTGTTCTCAAAAAGATATTTGATTTCAGTGAAAGCTCTGCTGACATCCCTGCAATATGCCCGGGTTCTTGCTTTGTGTTTCCTGGGAAGGATGAGGGCTCCTCCGGGGATTCTGGGTAATTGGGTTAGTGGCCAGCTCATGTCAGGAAATTAAAAGGCAGCCCCGATCAGGTTGCTGCTGCATGCGATTTAATGGCTTTGTATTTATAGAGTATTCTGCCTCCAGCCGGTGCCAGATATATCACTCCTGGAGGCATACAAATGAAAAAAAGAGAATGAAAAATTATTTTTCTTTTTCTAAAATACCCCTGTGTTTAAAAACAGACAGGCAACCCCCTGTCCACACAGGCACCTCCAGGTGCAGTGAGTGGCATCTTGATGTCTATATCATCCACTCCCAACTATTTTCCAAGGCATGAATTGAGCATTTGAGATGCAGCTGGAGCTGGGCTGGGTGATGGCGGGATGCAGAGCATGTGCTGCCTTTGGCAGAATGATGGTAATTCTCCCAAGAGAAGCCTTCCAGTGGGTGGGCTGTCCACAAAATGCACATTGGGCCGATGCCACTTGGTATCTGTTTTCTGGCTGTAAGACTGGTGCATCCAGGACCCTCCCCATACCTTCTGCCATATCCAATCGGTTATGGATTCCCTAGGGGTCAGTACTAGGTCCAGTCCTGTTCAATATATTCATCAGTGACCTGGATGAAAGGATAGAGTGTACCATCAGCAAGGTTGCTGATCACAGTAAACCATAAGAGGAGGCTGACACACTGGAAGGCTGTGGTGCCATTCAGCATGACCTGGATAGGCTGGAGAGTTGGGTAGAGAGAAGCCTAATGAAGTTCAGCAAAGGCAAGTGTAGGGTCCTGCACCTGGGGAGGAATAACCCCATGCACCGGTACAGGTTAGGGACTGACCTGCTAGAAAACAATTCTGCAGAGAGAGACCTGTGTCCTGGTGGACAACAGGACGACCATGAGCCAGCAATGTGCCCTTGTGGCCAAGAAGGCCAATGGCATCCTGGAGTGCATCAAGAGGAGTGTGGCAAGCAGGTGGAGGGAGGTCATCCTCCCCCTCTATTCTGCCCTGGTGAGGCCACATCTGAAGTACTGTGTCCAGTTCTGGGCTCCCTGGTTCAAGAAAGACAGGGAAATTCTGGAAAGGGTACAGCAAAGGGCTACGAAGATGATTAGGGGGCTGGAACATCTTTCTTAGGAGGAAAGGCTGAGGGACTTGTGTCTTTTTAGTCTGGAGAGGAGAAGACTGAGAGGGGACCTTATCAATGCTTACAAATACTTAAAGGGAAGGTGCCAGGAGGAGAGGGCCAGTCTTTTTTCAGTGGTGCCCAGTGACAGGACAAGAGGTAACGGGCACAAACTTGAACATAGGAAGTTCCATCTGCACATGAGGAGGAACTTTTTTCCTTTGAGGGTGGCAGAGAACTGGAACAGGCTGTCCGGGGAGGTGGTGGGGGTCTCCAACGCTGGAGACATTCCAAACCTGCCTGGACACCATTATGTGCAACCTGTTCTGGGTGAACCTGCTCTGGCGGGGGGTTTGGACTAGATCATCTCCAGAGGTCCCTTCCAACCTCTGTGATTCTGTGAATCTGTTTAATTTGGTTCCTCCCATTCATTTTGAATTATTAATCTGCCTAGGATCTTGCCATACCTAATTAAATCTCCATTCTATCAAACATGAAGTTCAGGCTCCATCGATGTACATTTGTGTGGATTCAGAGAGGCATCACCTCTACACAGGTTTATGAGAAACACTTTGTGTGTTCTGTCACCAGAAATTGTGCTTACTGCTCTTATAACATGTACAGAAAAGAGGAGGATAATAAAAGCTGCAACCACTGAGGGATGTTTAGTCCCCAACCATTGTGCTACAAGCTTTTAGGCAGTTCTAACAACATGGTAGGTAAGATCCTCTGAGGTGAGCAAGAGTCAGGTGTGACTGAATATATGTCCCACTGCTCTACAGTAACTTAAGGCACGTGTATCAACATTTTCACAGCCTCTGGTGACCTGTGTTCACCAGTGACTCGGCTCTGCTGAGATTCTCAGTCCCTTCCCCTGACTCACCTTTGAAGACTGTGCCAGCCCTTGGGCTGCAGGGTGTCCTGGAGGGTCTTTACTCAGGATTCCCTGGCACAGCTGTTCTAATTTAAGAATTAAATAATATGGGGACAGTAGTTTTTAGTGTTTGAAAAGCCACTGCTGAGGTGAAGACTTCAGAAGAGACTTCACGGCTGCAAGGCCCAAGCAGAGTTGCTTTAAGAGACTAGCCAAAGCAGCAGCATGCTGTGTGGGTGGGTCTCGCTCCCTCACCTCTGTGGATCTCCATCACAAGCAAGCCTCTCTCCCGACAGTGATGGGGGCCTCTCCATTGTGTCATATACCTAAAAATGTGGTTCTTGGTCCATGCTTATGCTCCTCTACTTGTTTGAAAAGGCGCATACACTATACCTAAATAGACTGAAAACTGGGCTAGATAAAGCATTGGTTTGACTCTGCAGGGGTTCCCTTGGTAGTCAATGGAAAGAAGTATCTGTCATCACTCCTCCTCAGGTAAGTGTCTGGCTGGTGACATGAATGTGGAGGTGCCAGCTTCTCTCTGTTGCTTGTCAGGGGAGCCCAGGTGCACAGAAAGGAGCTATCAAAGCCTAAGGTAAGGTGAGCTAAATCACACCCAGGGCTGCAGGCTCCTCTAGGCAGCAAACGTGTCTTTGGGGTTTTAGCTCTGAGCACTACCTCTTGGAAAGTCAGTCAGGCTCAGGCTTTGTCATCTTTTAGGTCCTCTTGTTAAAGGCATCCTTAGCCTTTTCCTGGCAGGCACATGCCTGCATCTGATCTTTTCACACAGTGCCCCTCAGCCTGCTGCTCTGCAGGCGTTGCAGCCACAAGCAACATAGATCTGCTGTCCTGCTTCAGGCTGTTGAGAGGGTTGGGAAGGAAAGCAGTCAAAGGAGAACATTTGCATGAACCACGAACACAGAGTGAGGGTGTGGGTGTGGGGATTATTACAGAATTGAAGAAGGTACTGAGGTATTCTTTATTCCCATCTGCCCTTGAAACCCTGATGAATTCCTGACTTTGCAGGGTGATTGGGGGGCAAGGTGAGAGGGGTTCAGCATGGGAAGAAAGCCATACATTTGAGAGACAGCAATGGCTAATGCGGCAGAGACACCTCTGCAGAGCTGGCAGCCATGCAGCTGGCATTAGTGTGGAGAAGGGTTGGTTTGCAAGCTGTGGGCTACACCAGATCCTGTATGTTTTGGACCAACCACCTGGAACATGCTGCTTGTGCTTCTGTGTGTGAGGAGCAAGGACACCTTGTGTCACTGCTCCAAGGCACGTGACAGCCTCTGGTGCTAGGTATCGCCAGGCATCACTGTTCCTCTGAGTCCACGGACTCTTCAGCCAGGCGGACAACAAAGGAGCTGTCCTACCCAACTAACATATCCCTGGAAACATCAAAGGTAGAGCAGTCTGCAACATCCTGCTTGAACTGATCTAATCTCGCTGTAGGCCCTTGAAACACAGGAGACAGATTTTTCAATTCCGCTGCCCCCCTCCCCAGGCTAGTTCCTCACCCTCCCATTGCAAGTGTCACTCCCAGGCTTGCTGACCTGCACCATGCTAGTCGCTGGGTTTTTCTGGCCATGCTGACCTACAGCCCTTGAGTCACTTTCCTGTGTTTCAGACAGGTTAGGTAATTGCACCAGTCATCTACCAGGAGATTTTCCAGGGGGTAGCCTCTTTTTGCAGCAGTATAAGAATCTAATAGTACAAAGGATCTTTTCCCCTTCCCATGCTGGAATCTGAGAGTAACAAAAGAGAACCTAGTCAGGTTGCAGCCTCTCCACTCTTGTTAGACAGAAATGCCTTTCCATATGGTCTATTTCTTTCCCCATTTTGGCAAGCCTAAGTTTTATGGTCATTGCTGCTCTGTTTCCTTGATAGGCCTCCTTCTGGCTCACTTATCCCATCGCCACATCGTGTTATCTCTCATGAAGTTCGGAGCAAAAAGGGAGAGTGAAATTCTGTAGGAGACACTTTGGGCACAACCCTTCTCCTTTCCATTAATCTCTGCTCTTAGCTTACGCCTTCCAACTTCCTTGAGCAGTGCCAATCCGTGTACTTTAGACTGCAGCTCCTGGGAGTAGGGGCATCCACATTAGCTGCAGAGCACCACCCCAGCTCAGACCCTGGGAGAGCAAGCAGGCTGGCATTGATGGAGAAGCGGCAGCTCAAGGATTAGGTGGGCAGTGGGCACAGGGCCTGGCTGGTCTGTTGGGGAAGCTCAGCAAACACAGCCCCGTGGCATTGCTCCCTGGCCAGCACCTGTCCTGTGTTCCCTTTGGTTGTGTCCTTCTTGGTCTAGACACATATTGTACCATGCAAACCCTGTAGCTTGGCTCCTCTGTTAGCTCTTTTGGCAAGACAGAGCTTTCTGTTCCTATCAATTCATGGGCATGTGATAGGACTCAATGGAAAGTGAGGTGAGGCTAGTAATTTGACACGACAGCTGATACTGGGCCTAGACTGCATTTCCCACTGGCTAGGGCTTAGCTTCACAGAGCTTTTAAGAGTATTTTTAGTCCCCAGAAAATAAAAGAGAAACTAAACCTGACTCTGTGTGCTGTCGCCTCTGCATACTCGGCTATTTTTACTTCCGACAGACTCGGCCTGGGTCCAGCTTTTAAAAAAAGCTGGAATTATTTTACTTCCATTAAGAAAAAAACCCCAAAGCCTGATGTTATCAAGTCAGCAAGGGGACATCTGATCCCAAAGTTGTCAGGCAGACGTCTCTCCAAGGGGCATGTCAGAGAAATGCAGGGAGCTTGAACAGATCAGCAGATCAGCTCTCCCACTGCAGAGGCTTGGTGCTGGCACAGACCTCTCTGCAAGAGCGCTTGGAACACGAGTGGCACCCACAGGACACTTAGAAAACTGACATCCCTACCTCAGGCAAGATGCTGAGCCGAAAAGTCCTGCACAAGTCCTGGCTCTGCCCTCCCCCCTGCTAGGTCAGAGGGGGCTCAGGCAGGCTGGGGAGCTGAGAGCGTGCTGCCGGTGAGCTGGGACTCAGTCCCTATGGCAGGCATCAGGGTCAGCTCTGCACCTAGGTCAGATGGGATGCCAGGTCTCTTATGCAGAGCCCCTCAAAAGCTAACGAGATTGAATGAACAGCAGCACTTCTTTGCAACACCGGGGAGTGGGAGGAGAGGGGATGTTTCCAGCACAGATAGCCTTCGTTTGCGAAGAAGCAGCTGCCAGAAAGGTGAGTTATCAAGGGGTAGTACTTCCCAAACTTTGCCCTATACTGTTGCATCTCACATTATGTGTGTAAGCCGTGCCTTCTTTGCTGCTTTAGCAGTCCCTCCTTGCTGATGCTGTCAAGGAGGGTCCAGGAGTGCCTATGGTGGTGACAGTTTTGTAGGATGAGTGCCTTTCTCTAGAGAACTGGCCAGTTGTGATCCACGTGAGAAATGGGTTCGCGCAGGAGCTGGAAGGCAACTGCTTTCTCTTGCTGTTGTCTTGTTGTCAGGCTGTGGCACCAAATCCTATGTAAGAGTCTTCAGGACGGACCAGCTGCATCTTAAGATGTACGTGGCTGCTGCACCTTGCAGTTAAAGCTCAGGTGGCTGCACATTTGGTGTGAAATCTGCCCTTGGGATTACAGTGTATGTACCACTCAGCCTGGCTCCAGCCCTCTCTCCTTCATCTTCCTTCTCCTTACACTCTCTCACTTTCATTCATATCTTCATTTACATCCCTCTCTGCTTCTTCTCTGTGCAGTGCTTTCCTTCATGCTGCTTCTCTGAGCGCACCCACTGCGCTGCCCCACTCCATTTTAATGTCCTTTAGTGTCCCTCTCAGAGCTGCATTGTAAGCAGCCTGCATATCTTAAAATTAACCACCAAGGAAATCAAAGTAGAACAGCAGGCATTAACAAGCCACCTGAATACCACAGCTCAGTACCAGGTCCTGATTTTTTGGCCATGTCCTTTCCTTCTGTCTAGAGATGACCCATTAAGCTGTCAGATCTTTGGGGAAGGGATTTTGCCATGATTCTTATGTCTGGAGCATCACAGTCTGGGACTGAGGGGTGGAAATGTTTCTGTTTGCTGTAGCACCTGCAGGTCGCTGCACTCAGCAACAGGCTCTGGGGTGTGCAATGTAGGGGTCAGCCTGTTCACCAGCTCTGCGGCTGGAGCGATGACAGGGTAGAATAGTGGCTTTGCAAATGCTGATTGAAAACATTTGCCTCAAGGAGTGTCACACAGGATGGGGAACAAGAGGAGCACAAACGCTTGTTCAAAATTAACAAGCCAAAGTCCTTGGGCAAACAGACCTCTATCTGCTCAGTGAGGGAAGGAGGCATGGAGGGTAAATCTCTCTGCGTCTCTCTTATCTTTTTTTAATGCACTTAAGTCCTGTGTGTCCTTATAATCTGATTGAGGGTCCCTAATACTGCTGCAACCTGTGCAGCCATCCCTCTGCCAAGCACTGGAGGCTGGCATGCTTCTCCTTGGGAGAAGGAAACAAGCTCCTTCCCCTGTTTCCTCCCTACCCCTCCCAGTCCCCCCTCCCTGGTGCTTATCGAACTGCACAGCGAAAGCATCCTGGAGGGTTGTGTATTGGTTTCTCCTGGGCTGCCAATGGCGTCTCCCTGCACTAATGACATCTTGCCTACTGGTGTGAGGGAATGGACCACCCTGTGACCCTTCTTCTGCGAGGGTCCTGGGGAGCTGTGATTCAGGCCTGAAGTCCTGCAACGTGTTCTGGATTCCTCCATAATTTTTGAACAGTGTATTCTCGCCCTTTTAATTTTCACACCTGATTACTTGGTTTTCTGTCAGTTCCTGAAATTTGTGCCTCTCACTCCTCTCCTGACATATAGGTAGGTGTCATTCATTGATCAGAGCATGGTCTTTTTTCTTAGGAAACCAGGGAACATTTATAGAGGGAAAGAAATCATGGATGGAAATGAAAGCTTCCTGCTTCATCCAGGACTTTACTAGTGCTGTTCCTCAGGAATCTCCCTAGATAATCTCAGGTTTGGGATTTCCTGGATTTCCCTTTCTGAAATCGCCATCTGGAACATGTTGGGGGCTCCCAGGAAGGAGTCTTGCCCACAGGTCATCTGCTGCTGGGAATGGAGGTAAAAGAAACAATTGGCAACATTTTCAGAAACACTACCATGTAATGGAGAAGAAAGATGGTACTTCTGTTAGATGTGTCAGAGAACTCTCCGCACAGTGTCAGAAACAGAAAGTGGGGCAGGGGAAGGAAGTTACTCAGTGTGATCTGAGTTCACCTATTTGGCTTCATGTCTTTCTCTGCATCTTCAATGTCTGCCATCCATCTTCCCATAGCAGCCACCTGCAGCAGCAGTTCTTTTGCTCTGGAGGGCTCCAGGCCTGCTCATTCCTGCTTCTCCTGCTCAATGGGAGCAGCAGGACGGTTAAAAGGAAGGGGCTATGTAGCATTTATAACATCATGCCTGTGAGCCTCTATCCCCACACACTATGGCTTACAGATAATGCCACCTAGACCTCCATGTGGGTGTTGCTACTGCCAGAGAGATGTTGCTGTCAGGCCGTATAATTCAGTGCTGTTGGCCTGGCTGGTGCTGGTTATTCTTGCTGTTGAGGGGCTGTTGGTACTGTCTGTCAGTCAAGCTGGTTTGGGTGCTCCAGCCATGAAAAGTATCGGGATCTAGATGTTGTGGCAAGTAACAGATTCATGTGGTGCAAGTGGGGCTGGTGTAAAGCTTTTACAGTAAAAGCTTTCTCTTTTCCATGACACAGTAAGCAAATGTGGCATTGAAATGTACAGTGTACATGACAGACATGTGCCTCTTTCTAGGGTAGAACATTTGTCAGCAGACTGCAGGTTTTTTCAGGCGTTCAAAAAGCATCACTTCAAAACTGATTTGGAGTATTTGCTTTTAGTTGTTTGTGTTTATGCAGTGGATTGATTACAAAATATTAATGTTCGATGTGATTAGTAAGTGTATCACATAATTAGTTCCTGTCATCAGACTAGATAAACACATGTGTGTTTCTAAGGAAGAAATTGTATAGTGTAAATTCAAATTTTTATTGTATTTGAATGCTCCTACATTTATTTACCTTGAAAGATTTTTATTTTTTTTGCAATAGCTGGTTCTCCCAGCAAGACTGAGTTATCCCAGTTTCACAAAAACTGATTACTAGAGACCATATGGCTGGACAGAAATAACTGACAATTGGACAAATATCTATGTCTTTTTTCACAATTTGTTTTTAACAATGTATTTTGTACTAATACAGCAGTTCAGCTGCTGTTCCTGGTCTATTGATGCTGCTATAGTTTTTTGCATGGTGACAGCCACTGGTGCTTCCCAGTCACTGGGAATTGTTTTCAATGTGCTATTTGCTTTATTGTAGTAGAGGTTGTTTCTATTTATTTTGTTCTCTTTTATTATAGTTGTCTTGCTTGATCAAGGCTGAAATATTTTTGCTGAATTAATAGTTCATAATCTATTTGCTACAGGTCACTTTTTTCAAATATAAACAGTGAGAGGTCACAGAACATTCTCATTTTTAAGAACAACCTAAAAGCTTATTTTTATAACTGCAGGTTTGATTGACATTCAAAGTCTTTCTTTTTAAAAGCAAGATCATCTAGAGGGCATTGAGGTCTGAAGGTTTTCATTTGCCCATCAGATTGATGGTGATTCAAGAGCTGAATGGGTTAATTTCTGTCTTCATTAATGTTTTGAATAAAAGTAAAGCTCACAGCAGCATGGTTAGAGCTGGAGGCAGTCTAGCTGGTATTATTAGGATTGCTGGGTTCAGCTGAGATCTCAAGTGTTTGGGAGAGGGAAGCTCCCTGGAGTGCAGGGAACGTCTTACTTATTTTAGCATCTGCATGTCAAGGTTCCCTGTGGCACTAAGGAATCATGAGGATTTGTCTTGTTTTACCTGTAGGTGTTCGTCTGGATCGAGTCCGTGGAGGCCGTCAGAAATACAAGAGGAGACTGGATTCTGAGAGTAGCACCTACCTGAGCCTACAGATCCCTCCCCCAGCTAAAAAACCATGTATGTATTGGTCTTGAATTGTGGTTCTCTAAGCAACCACTAAGTTGCTTTTTATTGATCCCCCAAAACATACAATGGAGTAGTTGTCATTTCTGAGTCCCATATCAGTCACCAGCACTAGGATTTTTTCTTATGATCATAGTGCAGAGGTAGATTAGGTACAGCTAAGGCACAGCCCAGGTGCTGTGTTCATTCTACCTAGGGTTAAATACCAGACCCTTCCTAGGAGATTACGTAAATCCATTTAGTGATATTCTGATCTTTTCCTGTATCCAAACTATGTTAACAAAACTGGTCCCATGCTGATTTCTCTCTACCATACTAGTCATAGTTCTCTTAACTTTTCCACACCCCATCAACTGATTATTCGTGCCTCCTTCTCCCCTTGTTGACCCTACAATGGCTGACAACTTTACAATAGCTTCCTGCTTTTGACACCTCTGTACAGAGGTGGTTTGGCATAGCCAGATCACTACAGCTTGTGTAGCTACAGTGTAGTCTTCTCCTGTTGTGAGAAAACCATTTCTGAGGTCCTATGGGCTCTACAGTCATGTCTTATACCAGGAAGGTCCTTCTAAAAAGGGCTATTATGACACCCTGTGTCACAAGAGATCCAACAACAACTTCTCCTTTGAAATGTGCAGTGACTAAGATTGTCTCCCACTTGCTGGTGGCTGAGCCAGAGAAGATTTATGCCATGCCTGATCCAACTATGCCAGAGAGTGACATCAAAGCCCTGACAACCCTCTGTGACCTGGCAGACAGAGAACTGGTGGTGATCATTGGCTGGGCAAAGCACATCCCAGGTAAGCAGGGGGAATTACGAGGGTGTAAGCATGAACAGCAAAGGGAGCTATTACTTATCACTGTGCTTATCAGTTTTGTCTTCAACCAGGAGTTTTACATATAGCAATGGGTAGAAATTACAGTCACGGAAAACTGCTTGTGGTGGGCTTTCACTGGAAACAAACTCTAATATAGCCTATGGTGTAGGTGCATAAATTGATGACTGTATTTATGGGATTGTGCAGATGACTTTGAGATGACATCATAAAGTTAACGGTTGTACCTAGTACTGAGTGGCACAGCAAAAGCTCTTGAGAAACAGCCCTTGGGATGGGACAGTGGACTTTAGTGATTTTTTCACTGCATCAAAATGACGTAAGTGTGTTGTGTTTATAAATGAATAAATGTTACGGCAGTGATTGGACTTTACTGCTAATGACAAGGCAGGTACCCACGCTGTCTGTAGTGGGCATTCTTGCCCAGACTCAGGAAAGCTTTTGTCATACTGCATTCATCACAGAACAAGTCCCATTGGGATGGAGGACATACTCACTATTGTCAGTGAACCTCCAGGCTTCTGTGCTGATAAATAATGAGGACAACTTATTGGCAATGTGACTGGCCTTGAAGGGCTCACGGACTATCCAGTGAGTGCCTGTACGATTGAGTGACATAGCAAGTGTCTCGTACCTGCAGGTAGGACGGACCCATGCTGAACATGCAGACATGGCCCTCAAGGGCGTTCTGGGGACAGAGATTTGGACTGGGAAGGGAAAATGCTTCCTCTCTCTAGTTTGCCCCTGTCTCCCTCCAAAAAAAAAGACAGGTTGGATATGGCTGTGGAGAAGGTTGGCCAGGGAATTTAGGGGATGTCCTTGGGGGTTACGTGGCTGCTTTCCAAAGGCTGCTTCAGACGCTCACTATGAACAGCTCACTACAGCTGTCTCTTGCCTTCTGTCTCCCCTCCATGTGTCAGGAGAATACCTGAGGCTCAGCCACAGGATCGCAGGATTTAACCCATAGTGCACGTTGTCTGTGTCTTCCACTGCATGTTCTCTTGCTTTGCTTCTTGGCTTTAATTTCTTCCTTGTTTGGTGAGTCACCATAGCATGAGTGATCAGACTGTTTTGTTCTGTCATGTATTTTGTTTCTCTTTGTAGTTCCTCTTTTGGCTTTTTGGTGGCTTCTCTTTTTTTAGAGGGAGTATTTCTCCTGTGACTCAAGGGTTAGTAGTTTCCTGGGCTATATGGAATACAGACTGTGATGTGGTCAGACTATAAAGTCTGGAGAAATTTTTTCAGGATAGTGTTTCTGAGTAGAGGTTAATCTCAGTTGTGCCCTTCTTACATGAGATCTATTTTATCTGCAGGGATTACACCCATCACTAGTACTGGAATCCATCTGGGGCTGATTCATCACAAGTGGGGTTACAGTGGCGATTAGGGAACTCAGCCTGGATTGCTCTACTAACCCAGTATTTGGGGTGTTAACAGGAATGGTTTTAGTGCAATGCAATTAGCTGCTACGGCTGTCCAGTGAGGCGCCATCGTATGTTCTTCTAACCTTGGCTATTTCTGTTTGCACAGGGTGCCCTGCTGTAGTTCCCTAGCTTGCAGTTGTGGGATGAGCATGGGATGCTCAGCTCCGAGTTCCTACAGGGTTTCCAGCCTGCCATGGTGATATTATCCCAGAATAGGAGTATAGTAGAGATTACTCCTGCACTGTGAAAGGGGCTTTTCCTCTCCTTTCTGACAGGCAGGACATACCTGCCATCATCTCAATTTTCTCTGTGTATTTTTCTTTCCTATCAAAGGCCCTGCAACATGGTAACAGCCATCAGCCTGGCACAGTTCAGACCAGCAGCAGGGTTATAACAGGTCTGTGTGTAAAGGAGAGAGCTCAGGGATTGTTGCACAAGAGAGCAGTACCAAGAAGCAAATATAATAAAATACAGTTCAGAAAAATGGAATAAAATATCCTGTAGTTCTGAAACAAGTATGAAACATACTGAGTTAGGCAGCAAGGGGGCAGAGCAGGGCAGGGCCAGGAAGCTGCCAGGTGTCTAGATTATCCATGCCCAGTATTTCTGCCTTCCAAGGATTTTGAGCAAAACAGGACACTGCTGCCTGTGTGCATGAACTCTTGAACAGAGCGAGATGGAGAAAGGAACAAAAGTCCTATATTACTGCCTTGTGTTCACACTGGAATTAGTAAAGAACAGTGTGACATTAAAAGTTGTACCAACCCTTCAGGATCCCCAGTGTTGGCACAAACTTCTACCCCACAGTGTTAGCAAATAAAATCAGTTAAGCTTAAAGACACTCTCCTATGATAACAAGAAAGCATGATTTAATGGTGTTTAGCAAATGTTATTAGCTCAATAGCCTTATTAGCCATTAGCTCAAAAGCCATGCTCAGCCAATGTGGAGTTGTTCCATTCTGTATGAGGCCCCCTCCCCGTGACTCTCCCTCCCCCTGTGCTAATTGTCTTTAAACAACATCCACCTTTTCTGCGTGCCTTGATGCAGGGAGACAAGACTTTTCTCGAGGGGTGACGACGAAGGCTCTCCCAGGGTAGCTGTTGTGCTGTTCTCACTAGGAAGACGATAGTACTAGCACAGAATGAAATATGGCAAGTGGAGTGACAGCAGCTGTGTCTGGAGTGGCCTCAGATCCTATAATTACATCTCCCTTTATTACCTCTGCTAATGGCCCTCCAGGATGACAGAAATGATAATAAATTAACAGATTATGAACTCCACTTGCCACAAATTATGTGACTTTTTTTTTTTTTAATTCTGGGAGCTCCCACTGCCAAACCACTGAGATAAAAATAAATAAATCACAAAAAATAAAAAACCTGAATGTCACATCAGCTATTGCAAATAAAGCAGTTTTTCTCAACCTGCACCTGGGAAGGAGGGAAACATGCATGCAGCTCTGTGCTAGAGACAGAGGCTCCTCTTTTGGGAGCCTAGGGAGGGCAGCGGAGCATTCAGCACCTTTCAGGATAAGACCTGAGAAAAGCAGCAAGAAACAGATCATTAAGGGCATTTTCGGGATGCTGTGCCATCAAACAGCTCAGGAATGCAAAGGTCTGGATTCTAGCAATTCCTTGGAACTGTAAGATGGTGAGGCAGTTGAATTTCACAACTAGAGATTCTCCAGTGTTATAAACCTGTAATAGCAAGCCTGTGATTTTAGCCAGGTAAAATTAGCATTTACCTTTCCTGATCTCAAGTTTTATGGCATGGAAGAGCGCAGGTTATATGATCTTCCCTTCTCTGTGCAGACTGCAATGATACAGGCACGGTCCTCCAGCCTTTACATTCTACATGTGTAAACACTGGAGGAAAAGGGTCCTGATTCTGTCACACATTTCAAGTCCAAGCTGGGCACTGCAGCACTCCCTCCCTCGCTCCCGCCTGCTGGAGCTGGTTGTGTGCTACCTGGGAGTGCTTCTGGCAGGGGGCTTTCCCAGGTTGGTAGGGCAATCGCAGCTGGCTCTTCCGTTCTCCTTGGCACAGGGTAAAGCGTGGTCTCTTCTGTGCAATTCCCACCTGCTATAACTGCCTCTGGAAAAGAGTGATTAACAGAGATGCTGGATGTGCAGGCTGCTGCTAGGGTTAATTTTTCTACTTTATTCTCTAGCAGAAAAGCATGAGCCATATCTGTCCTGAGTCCTCTCACTCTACTGCATGACTGTTTCTCAATCTTGAACAAATTTCATTGGCAGACCGCAGTGAGGTGATGGTATAACCCCTTTTGTAATCCAGATGGGGAATGAAGATGCAGAAGGGCCACGTGACTGACCCAGAAGCTGGACTTAAGGCAGCAGCCTAAAAGCTGGGCTGTTCTCCATGGTCAGAGCTAGGAGAGGGATGACCAAAGAAGAGATTGCAGGTGCTAGACTGTGACAGCAGCTGAGCACAGCACCATTACCCCTGTCTCAGGGTTAATTTTATCAGTTCCCTGCACAGCAAGAGACCTGGGGAGACAGGATCCCAAGCCTTCGAGCTGCATCAGCCTGCACTTGGACTCAGTCAGGAGGGCTGCATTCAAGGGGCAGAAGGGTGAGGCAAAGGACGAGGCACCCCTGAAATACTCACACCCTGAGCAAGGGGTGGGATTCACCAGGTCCAGGGCTACGTGGAGCATAGGCTGTGCTGTACAGCAATCAATCTCACAGTCATGGAGCTGGATTTGCAGCTCTTCTTCCCAGTAGCCCTGGACTCCTCTTTAGCTGTTCCCTCTGGCACTCCTCCCCAATGGTTTATTGATTCTTCCCTCCCACCCACTGCTCCCCTCAGACCTTGCACACAAAACACGTGACAGCTGATTGGTATCTGTTAATTAATGTGGCCTGGGGTCTCTTTTCTATTCAGTGGCCCGATAAGGGAAATTGGATGTCCAGGGGCTGCCAGGCCATTATCACCCTTTGCTTCCCCTGGCAACACAAACACAAAACATGGCGTAGTGATAAATAAATACCACTAACCCACCCTTCTGCCTTCCCTTCCCCAACTGAGATAGTGCAGATAGAAAAAGAGAACCCACAGTCAGTCAATATAGCAATCATCAGCTCTTTTGTTAATTGCCAACTTGATAACAAGAGAAATCAAATGATCATCATGGTGGCTGGCTACCTAGGCCCAGATGCGGGGCCAAGAACAGGAGCAGAGAGAACTGTGGGATAAAGGAGTCCCGCTTAGCCTAGCACACAGACAGTGGGGCTGGGAGGCTCCTGGACAGAGGCTAACGAGCTCTCAGGCCTCTTGATGAGCCCTGAAGGGTAATAAGCGTCAGGACAAAACTGGCATGGGAAGCTGGAGGAGCATTGCCCCCTCAGCTGAGGGGTGCCAGGGTGTCCCATCCTCTCACAGCCCTGGGAACCTTTAGGCGCAAGGCGCTGCCCAAAAGCATGGTCCCTGACTGTCAGTGGGCAGGAGCTGCCTAGATGGGACCAACACACTGTGCTTGGCATCCCTGTCTGTAACGGCTGTTGCACAGTGCCCTGTCCCCAAGCCCTCCCAAGGGCTTTCATGCTCTGACCTTCAAGGGTACTGGGTACAGAGGACATAACAGACACAGCTTTCCTTCCCGTGCACTTTTTTTTTTCCCCTCAGGGCACACGGTGCCACTGATCTGGCCTCTCCACTTTCTCAAGTGTGCCTTGGGGCTGTCCACGTCTGTCTCCAGATGGTGATTGCTCTTTCGGTATTTGAGGAGAACGACTTAGTTCACTGCTGGGTGCTGGTTCTGGCTTTGGCTGTGATTTAGGTACTTGTATGGCACCATAAAGGTGTTTTTGACACCGGGTAGGGTTGTTGGCTGTGAGGTGCAGAGAGCTGATGGTGTGGAGCTCAGGGAATGATGAGGTATAGAAGAAGATTCTGTTCACAAATTTATTCAGCTTTTGAATACATTTCAGGGCTCTGTTGTGGCAGGACCTTTTCTCATATTGTCCAAAATAAGACTGTGGTATGCTTGTAATTCAGACCTGCACCATTCCCTCCTATCTCATCAGAAGCCCTCTTTTCTGCCACATGGAGCTCTTCTCTGCTTTTTGGTCAGCTGGGACAGACTAAATAGGCTGCAGTACAAAACTACAGAGGAACAGTGAGCAGGACGATGTGGTACAAAACAGTTGCTGCTATGGAAAAAGCAGAGATCATTGAAACGCAGTTATCCTTGGGTTGTCATAAATGCCATCAGAGCATCAGGACTCCTGTTGGAGGCTCTGAGTGGGCCTGGGAGCAAAGGGAAGGGTAAGGTCCACATGTGCTGATTGTCACAGACACAGGGTCACGTTAGTAAGCTTTTTAGTAAGCTTGGGGTGAATCCTGGGGAAACTAAGGCCCCCAGGCTCCTAGAGGCTTGCTGCATACCCATTTGACCCTGCTTGTCTTTTGCCCTGTCAGGGTTCTCCAACCTCTCCCTTGGGGACCAGATGAGCCTCCTGCAGAGCGCCTGGATGGAAATCCTCATCCTGGGCATTGTATACCGCTCCCTGCCATATGAGGACAAGCTTGTCTATGCTGAGGACTACATCATGGATGAAGAGCACTCTCGTCTGACAGGGCTGCTGGAGCTCTACCTGGCCATCCTACAACTGGTGCGCCGCTACAAGAAGCTCAAGGTGGAAAAGGAGGAGTTTGTCACGCTCAAAGCTCTGGCCCTCGCCAACTCAGGTACAGCCTCATAGGCGGGGGGGGCAAGGCCCACACTGTTATCTGGCCTGGGAAGAAACATGAGCCTACTGCCTGAGATTGTGCTCTGCCTGTGTCATGCAACATCCTCAAAGCTCCTCTCTGTCCACAGAGCAGGACCTAAGCTGCAGAGCAGGGAGAAATGAAGCTTGCCTTTGCTAGAGCCCCAGCTGTGCTCCAGCCCTGTATTAGGAAGTGGAACCAGGCAGGGATGGGCTGGCAGCTGGTTTCTGGCAGTAAAAGAAAGGCTGTGGACCCCTTCTCCATTAGCAAGTTGACTCCACTGTGGTGAGTTCAGGAAGGGGGATGTGGGCCATGCCTGTATCCACCTCAACAGTGTTGGTCAGTTACAGCAAACAGGGAAACCCTGGTCCCAGTTTCAAATCCCACAAAAAGCTGTGGCATTGGGGTTGCCTGGTCCTGCCGTGGAGATGTTTGGTAATCACCGACATTAAATCGCCCTTCAACTGGGAGACAGTGTGGATCTGGATGGTGGAGAGTAAGACATGCTGGCAAAAGCCTGATATTGCCTGTTCTGTTTCTTATCGAGAAGAGGATGAGGAAGGTGAGGGCCCTCAGCCCAGCGCCTTCCGTCTCAATCTGGGGAGGGCTGCAGCCCTCAATCCAGCAGGCTGTGTGCTGCACAAAAGCCAGGCACGTACTGGCTCAGGAGTACCTTCCGAAAGGGAAACTGCTAAAGCTACTGTGTGACGAGGGCTCCCTCTACATCCCTTGAGTCTCATTGTCTCACATCGGATCTTACAGAACTGCTTTGTGCAGGTCACAGAATTCGTCCTTGCAGCCCAGCAGCGAGTCCAGTATCTGTGTTTGGCTAAAGCTGCCTTCCAGAAAGACACCCAGTGTGAACCTGAAGGGATTGAAAGAGGGGGGATCTACATCTTTCATGGTAGCTGAGTCTAATAATTAATCATTCTTTCAGTTTAAAAAAAAAAAACAAAACAGGAAGGCACCAGATCTTTAATGTCAGTTTGTCTGAGTTCAGCCTCCAGGTACTGGTCTTTGTTGAGCTGTGTCCTATGACCCCAGGTCTTTTTAAACCTCACAGCTTGACATGATAAAGTTCCTGTTCCACAGTTGCATTCCTTGGCTATAGATATATTACTTCAAGTGTAAGCAAGTGGTCCAGAATGCTGTAAGGCTGCCCTATGCTCACTGTTTTACACCATTCTGTTCCTCTTTGCCATCCATACTTCTTAGCAGCAGCAATTTTAAAGAAAAAAAAGAAAAATTACTTACAGCTCATTAATAAAAATGTTGGGTAGCATCTGTTTTTTTACTGATCCCTGTGGATTTCCACTAGAAAACTCCTCCTTCAGGGATGATTCACCACCGATAGTTACTTTGAGATCTGTCATCTAGCCAGTTACTAATCAATTGAAAGTGTGCTTTATTGATATTGCATAGTGCTAATTTTTTAATGAGAATGTCCTGTGGTGCCAAGCCAAGTGCCTTATAAAAGCCTAAGTCTATTATATCTACGCAGTTAACTTTATCAACCAAACTTGTAATCTCATCAGAGAATGAAATCAGGTTTGTTTGACAAGACCACTATTCCAAAGTATCATGTTGAACTGGCAGTGGTTGTAATACCATCTTATAAGTCTTAATTCAACGTCACTTGTATTTTTTTTCCTTTATTGTGCCCTGGTTCACGTTAGGCTACCATGGAAATTATCAGATAAGACCTAGGAAAATATTTCCTAGAACTTTTCCAGTCATCTTGAATTTCTCAAAAATACCAAGAGTGTTAATCATTAATATGCCCGAGATGGGCCTCGGCCAGCAATGTTAGAACTCTCTTAAAGCCAAGTTATCCATCTGTGCCGATTTCTGTAAAGTTTGTCCCTAACAGAGGTCTAACATCTTCTCACGTGAACAACAGAGTAAGAAGTCATCATCTTCATATAACTCAGGTACATAATGCTTCTTTTTTCTAAACAGGACAGAAATACTCACTGAGGATGTCTATCTTCTCTACACTGCTATTAATAGCTTAATCATCTTCAGGTGAAAAGAGCCCCCCTACAAATGGCCATTTTTCTTCTATTTCTTAAATACGTATAAAACTTCTTTATTGTCCTTAGCCCTTCCAGCCATGGATTTTCCTCCGATGTCCTTCACTTCCCTTATCGATTTTCTACACTTCATAACTTCTGATTCATATAAATTGCTATCTAGTTCCCTTTTTCAATTTCTCATATATTGCTTTTTTAGCTCTAATTGCTGCCTTCACTTTACCACTGAACCAGGATGGGCAGATGGCCAAGGCTGGCCTCTCTCGATTGTGGGACAGTGGCTTGTGGCGATGTAATCAACTCTTGTTAAAGAACCTGCCTCCTGTCTACCAGGAAGGTCACAGGGTGAAACAGGGAGAAGGGCTCCTCAAGAGAGGCTGAAGTGCTAAGGTAGTGGTTGTGACAGGGTGACAGGATAAGTGCCACACCGGGACATTTATTGGGCCCATGCTATGAACAGAGACACTGCAGGACCTGAGCCTTGGTGCTGTCACATTCCTCACAGTGCAACAGAAGCGCTCTCTGCTGAAGTTGCTCACCGTGCTGTCAGGACTCAGCCCAGGGTGAGCCTTACGGGACGGTCTGTGTCAGGAGTGGAGGAACACTGAGCAAAGACAGGGCAGAGCAACCAACACCCATCAGCTGCTTTGGGGTTCTGCTTCCAGCACTGTGGAGTAAAGTTACACTGAGGTTACAGGCAGGAGGCACAGGCCAAAGCATGTTCTCAGCTGGATGCAAACAGCCATTCTGACTTCACTGGTTTCTCCTAGTGCAGCAAGAAATGCAGCTATGGAGGACCATAATCCACAAAAATCCTGCTTTGTTACTCGTATTGAAACATATGAAAGTAAAGCATGAGATCTCGTTTTTCATGTAATTAAAGCCTCTCACAACACACACATAAGGAAGCTAGAATGTATTTTTCTGCTGTAACTTTCACATTCAACCTTCACATTCTTTTAACAGAAGTTCTTTTTCTTAGTGTATTTTTGACATGGAGGAGACTTGCAGAGCCTGCATGTATGCGCTTGCATGCAAACAGCTGATTTCTAAAACAGCAGGAATGCAGACTACCTCTGGGCCAGGCCTCAGCTCCCTTGGGTCAGAGGCAAGGTTTAAAGCTGAGCACTTAGATTAGCACCTGTGCTGCCTAGACTTGCTTTCTGCCTTGCCTCCCATACAGATAAATTCCTGAATTTCCCCTACTCCTGCTGGGTATAATTGCTCATGCAACCCAGCTTCTAGGGACTTTCCTGTCTTCCATGCAGCCCTGTGTATATTGACCCTTTGCTTCTAGGAATTAAAACAAATGAAAACAGAAGTGGGGGCTTGCTCACTCATCACTGGAGGACAAGGTGACAATAGGCTGACCTTGCCAGAGCTGTGGCTGATCTCTGAGTCCTCAGTGTAATGTATCAAGGACACACCTGCTGGGACCGGCAAAGATAATTCAAGCAAGCTCTGTCTTTAAGAAGTGCATTTCAGAGACCTGACAAATGAATTGTTAATGCCCAGAGCAGCAGGCAAGTCCTGACAATATGATCACCCATTTTTTGACAGAGCACGAGTGCTGTAGACTTAACTTGTTACTCTTCAGATCCAGCAGTCCCTTCTCTAGGCATTCCTAGGTCCTCTGTACAAATTGATCAACCTATGTTTTGAAGAGCCCTCCAGGTTAGCATACAGTACACGTTCAGTAAAGGACAGCCCAGACTGGCCAAACCTTATTTCCCCTTTTTTTCTTTCCAATGTATTTTAGTGCTGAGATGGAGTGAACAAGGTCTGGATCTAGCAAGGGTATGTGTAGCAAATTCTGTACTAATGGGCCCTGTGAGGTCCCTGCTCCTCCTGCTCCTGCCAGCCAGAAGCTGCAAGAAGAGAGTTAGGTGGGGAGGCAGTGGGTCTTGTCCATTCTTACACCTGCCCTGTACCCTGTGCCAGCAGTGCTGGAGAAGGGCTCCTGACATGAAGCCTGACTTCTAGGCCAGCTGACCCTCAGGGACATGGTCAGGCAGCCTCCCTCCACCTCAGTGCTCTGACAGCTGTAAAAATTCATAGCTATTGATTTTGTAATTAACAGTTTATCAATGCCATCGACACCAGCTCACTGATGGATTGCAAGGAAATTAATCCTGCAATGTTATTTTATTTTTTGCAGTCAGCTGCCAATTTTGAGCTTCTTTTAGCAAAGACTGGGGGGGTGGGGCAAGCTTTGATCTTTATTTCCCCAATCTCTCCCTGTATATGTCTAGTTATTTCGTGCTGTTAAGTCTCGTCATCTTACAGAAGTCAGGTGGCAGAAGGGCTCAGCTTTGGATTCTGTCTGCTGTACAGAAGCATCAGTACCCAGAATCAGAGCACCCGCTTTGACCTGAAGTATTGTATATATATTTAGTATATTCTGGTCACTAAACTGGATAAAGTATAAAACCAGCTACATATAAAAAGGAAGTGTAACTTCCCTGATTCTGCTTGATGTCCTAGTTATAGAACCAGGGATGAAATTAGCCTCTCCAGTCATAGTACTGCACTGGGAGCTCACGTTCATCTGATTGTCAACCATACCCTGCAACACTTCCCTATTACAGGTTGTCAAGACTTCCCATCCTATAGACATTGTCTGCAACACTACTTCCTAACTTATAACCTGACTTCTAAGAGCTGGGAGGAGCTCAAATCAAAAGGATGTCTAGGCAAAAGTGTAAGTGCAAGGTAAACATACAATAGCACCCACTGGGATCTGCAAACTCTGATGGGCTGTGATTACGTCTGCCCCTTGTGTCCCTAAACAGAAGGACATTAAACAGAAAGGCTGGAGGACGTTTCTCCTCAAGCTCCAGCTCTTGATCCTTCCAGTCTCCAAAACGACCTCTGCAACTTGGCAGGAAACAGATCCCACTTACTTCTCCTAGATGGTGCATAGAAATCTTCCAGAGGCGCTACCTGGCTGGGAGAAGTTGCCAAACTGACTTGGTGACGTGGTTCTCCCTCCCTACTTTTCAGAATCAACTTCTGTGGGTAGCTCAGGTCACTGTGATGACCTACCAGCCCTGCTCTGAGCTTCTTTGCCTCATCTCTTGGACACAAAAATCAAATGCAGCAAAACCAATCCTTCCTCGATAGGCTTCTCAGAAATGCAACCCTTTAATATCCTCTAATTAGTGCATTCCTTCTTAAACAGCTTTCTTGCCAGACATATTTTCCCAACTGTTGTAATACTTTATAAATCGTGCATTATAAATAGCTTTTACTGTACATGTATCCCATGAAATTTAGAGTCTCTAATTTGTGTTGTGCTCTCCATAGAGATGACACATATTTCTAGAGAGATTTTGGTGCTTCAGCCAGCTTTCCTCCCCTTCACTGCTGTCACACAGAGGAACCCATCGGTGTCCTTACATTTGTGCTGTATGTGCGTGGGCTGAGCCAGTGCACTGCCGCACTGCAAAGCCCAGCTGCAGTGGCAGACAGTGCAGCTACACGTGTGCTTGCTGTAGTGTCCCTTTGCTACTGCTTCTGGATTCATTGCCCTGTGGCAGGAATCGTTATCAATGGGTTCAGTATTGATTAAAAGTCTCTGAACAATGAAGACAAGGGAACAGTGTCTCCAGCTCTGTCAGGGTTGTAAGAAAAAGGCAAGTATCAGCAAGATGAAAAGGAGAAAAACCTTCAGTAGTGCTGTGCCTGGTTAGCTTCTCCAACCTCTCTGCTCTTTGGTGCTGCCCTGTCGCCATGACTTATCCACAAGTTTAGAAGCCTGTGATCAACTCGGATTCCCCAGCTCGACCCTGGACTGGGTCACTACCAGCTACCTTTGCTTCAGCAACACACCAGGGAGCTGCGCTGGCTTTGCAAACCCTGCTGGCCCCTCTGGCAGCTTGTGGGAATCCAACCGGCAGCCTAAGGGAGGCGGCCTTGCAGGAGGTGTGGGTTTCCTTTACTAAAGCAGGAAGCTCCTGGAGCAGCTGCTGGCAGTCTCTGAAAACAGGGGCATACGCACAAAGGTGAGGCTGGCAGCACCCCTGGGCACAGTGGTTGTGACCTACTGGGGCTTTTCTGTCTTGCTGACACCCTGAGCAGCTGCGCAGCAATTAGGCAGTTTAGACAGATGAAGCGCTATAGCAGTGTTAATTATTCTTAATGAGATTGCTCCCAAGTGGCAGCACAGCAGCTGCTGCCCCTTGCAGGGTGACTCTCCCAGTAAGGAGCATGGAGGGCAAGTGAATGTGCAAGTCACAAAGGCCCCTGGGCTGATCCCTGCGTGGCCTTGAGGTGGCTGGTAAAATGGGCAGCACGCAGGGCACAATGTGTCACCTACCTCTGGCAAGCTTTCTGTCCCTGTGCTGCCAGGGCCACCTCGCTGGGCTGATGCTGAACTTCACGGCAGCAGCACCTGCCAGAAAGGTGGGGTTTTTTTCCCCTTAAGAAACAAAGCAACACCACCACACCCCAAAACAAAAACAAACAAGCAAACAAACAAAACCAGAAAAGAAAAGAAAAAAAACAAAGGAAAGAAAGCATCTAAAGCATCTTCAGCTTCAGGACCGTAAAGGATTTCCTTCCTCATGTCTGACTTGTCTGTTTGCTGTTTTTTCTCCCTCCCCCCCCCCCCCCCCCCCCCTNNNCCCCCCCCCCCCCCCCCCCCCCAGACTCCATGCACATAGAGGACATGGATGCAGTGCAGAAACTCCAGGACCTTCTCCACGAAGCTCTGCAGGACTACGAGCTGAGTCAGCGCAACGAGGAGCCCCGGCGAGCAGGCAAGCTGCTCCTGACCTTGCCCCTCCTGCGGCAGACGGCCGCCAAAGCTGTGCAGCACTTCTACAGCATCAAACTGCAGGGCAAGGTTCCCATGCATAAACTCTTCCTAGAAATGCTAGAGGCAAAGGTCTGACAGCCCCAGTGCCAGCCGACAGTGGCCAGGGAACAAACTAGAAACAAAGATGAAGACAACGGAGCAATCCAAACAGCAGCAGCAGCCACCGCCGGCTTTTATCTCCAATCATTTATTATGGAAGAATTATTTAATGTCTATCTGTCGGCGTGACTGCAGAATCTCGTGTACAGGAGGGGGGAAACTCTTTTAATCAGTCACCTGTTTCTCTTTTTTTTGTTTGTTTTCTCTGTGGGAAATACCAGAATATGCTCTTGCACTTGTTGAGGTGCTCATCGGGGCTCAGCCCCTCTGAGCAGTGATGCTCTCAGCGCTGTCCAGGCCGCCTGCTCCCCAGCTCCCTCCGCCAGTGCTGGAGGGGGAGTGGGGACGGAAGCAGGAAGACAGGAAGAATAGAGTCAATATAAACTTTTATCTGCTGGTGTTGTGAGGGGTCAAATAGAAAGGGAAGCAGCCGGGGTCCTTCTTTATGTCACCTTTCTTGCTCTAACCATAGGGCAGATGCTCCTTTGGAGAAGAGTGCTGCTGGACCTCTCCTGATCAAAACGACTGCCTCCCAGGCTCCTCTAGCGACAGCTAACACTTGTACATACAGGCCCCACTTCTTACTGGGAAAGATGCTCATAACTGTGTAAGATATTCTGCGACCTTGTACAGTGTGTCATTACGCCTGGCTATCCCTCCCATGTACAATCCCCGCAGGCCCCTGAAGAGGTAGGATGTATGTCCCCGAGAGAATGCAAGTCTCCTTTCCCAGAGGGCAAGAAAAAAATGAGCCCAATGTTATTCTTCAGTGCTGGGATGACTTGATAATCTCTGCATCCTCTCCTATGTGGTGCTAACTATGATTCTTCCACACTTTTCACCCCATAGTGTATCAAACCTGCCTCTTCAGCTCAGCTGAGTGCCATTCCCCACTTGTTCCTTGTGGCAGAGAACACAAGGCTTTGTCTGCATGGTTACTGCCCAAGTATAAATACACCCCAAACCAGGGCTTTCCTAGACTTCATTGAAGCGATAGCTCTTTGCCTCCACAGAGACTTAGGCTTATTGCCAAATGCTAGTTACGAATCAAGGGCATTGCTTTTCGAAGGAGGCAGCTCTTGAGCCTGAGAGATTGCCTTTTTGTGGCAGCCTAGGGAAATAAATTAGAGGGTGGCATGAAACCCCCAATATCTCAACTACTGTCTTCCCCTGCCTCATCCCATTATCCTCAAGAGCAGCAAAAGAGCGAGCATAGCTTATACCTGGGCCTGGTAAGAGGTTCTCTCGCTGATGGGAAAGCAAACACCTGACCTTGAGGTGGTGGGAGAAGAAGTGGGGGAATGTTTATTTACTCTTTTCACATAACCAGGTTCCTGCTGTCTCCAAGCCCTTGTTTAGATCTGCTACCTAAGCCACAACTGCTGCATTCCCAGTAGCCAGAGGGGAATGCGGGTGACTGACAAAACTGGCTGTTGGCATTCTCTGAGATGTTGTTTTCTAGGTCACTTAGTTTTGAGCCAGCCTGAGTTGATGAAACCTGAATGTATTGTCTGTTTTGTGGTCAGCAGCATGGCGGTAGAGGTGAGGAAAAAACCTCTGATCTGCATTTGAGACACCGCTAGCTCTACTGCCTCTGTTCCCCTCAAGCTTCCATCCTTTCCTAGCTAGCCCTGGAGAAAAGTGGTGTGGCAGAGGAGTAACTTGCCCCCACAGCAGGAAGCCTTCCAAAGCAGGGTTGAGGTGTGTGACCAGGGAGACACTGTTTTCTGCTTGTTTTCTGCTGGAGCAGAATGTGTCACAGCAGGGCTGTCAGTGCTGTAAAACAGTGCCCAGGCGCGCTCAGAGGCTGGGGGCACTAACTGATGCTGACTTCTCAGCTCTGCTAGCCAGCCTGCTCCTGGTACTTGAGTTAGTTCAGTTCTATCTCCTTTGAGTTTTCCCCACACTACATAGTTGTAGCTACTCTCACTTATTTTGTACTCACTTGATAAAGGAATTCAGTCTTGCTTCAGGCACATCAGTAAACCAACAGAGACCTACGAGGAAGGCTCATGGGAGCTGGGACTGCTTCCATGCTCACAGTGGTAGGAATTACAGAGTGGCCATGTACTTTGAACACATACTTGTGTTTCTCTTCCCAGCTCCATCCCAGAGGCATCTGGGGAAAAAATGAGAGGCTTTTGGCTGTGCTCATGATCCCTGTACCCATCTGTGACTGAGGGACCAAAGCAAAATGCATGCCACCACTATAGAGCCAGCTTTGGCAACTCTTCCTGGATGTGGCATAAATGCTCTCACAAATGTGCTTGGTTGCGCTATGGCCTGTAAATTTGACTCACTTCATCAGTGCTGCTTCCCTGCTGAGTCCCATCCAGCTCAGCCACAGCACATTGTGTCCTGACCAGCTGTGTGAAGGTAGCTGTCCCAAAATGGCCTGAAAAGATCCTAAGAAGCAATTCTTCCTCTGTTGGGCCCTGGCTGGAAAGGTCACTTACAAAAAAAATAAAATAAAAAAAAGCTTTTCCAGCTTTGTTGTATTTGGACTCGAGCCTGCTTTCCAGAACAGGGAAGGAGAACTATCTACAAAACATGATTATGGAGAGCTGCCGAGTTAGCTTCTAGCCCATAGAGACTGCTGGCTATTTAGAGTAGGGCTATGGTATGGAGGCAACTCCTGCCTTGGCAGAACACTATAAAGATACCAAATGCATTTTATTTCCAGGACCTTCTTTCTCCATTACAGCTGCATGGAGCCCATCTGGATATCCCCCATTGCTTGAAGATAATATGCCTGGAAATGTTTGCATTGCTTCTGAAAAAGGATGGGAACTGAACCAGACAGTAATTAGCATATATTAATCTCTTTAAGCAAGGAATGCAAACTCTTCCCCAGGAACTGGGACAGAACTACCTGTCTAGATTTAACCCTTGTACCATCTTATATTGGGAACCAGGTCAGGTCTCTTGGGCCCTTCAGACCAGAGCAGGAGTCACACCTATCTCTTCCCAGTTACTCTGATCTGCTGTGCATCACTAGTACTGTCACACAGCCACTACTGAAGAGCATGTCCAGTGACACAGTGAGCTGGACTTGCAGAGAAGGGTAACATCTTGGTGTCCTCTCAGTGCACTTTGAAGTAGGAAGTGCAGCTTCAGCAACTGCCTAGGTCTTTGAACGCTCATAGTCTCTTACAGAAAGGTCTGGTGAAGTGGAAGCTGAGCCACGAACCAGGAAATGGATTCTGGGTCAGTGGTCTTTATGCCATTCATTTGTAATACAGGAGTCACAGAGTCGGCGCCATACAGCCGTCCTTCTGCATGGGGCAAAAGATGATGGAGCTTGAGTCTTGGGACACAAATGGGCTCTATGACTTAAAGAAAAGCGAAGTGGTAGAGGTAAGTGTATGAGTGACAGTGCATAAGCATGAAGCCCACATCCAGCAACTATGCTAAAAGCAGCTCCAGCCCCTGATTTGCATGTGCGGAAAACAGAAACCACGTACCCGTCAGCTACTACAAAAGGCAGTTCTTCCCAAGTGACCAGCTCTTCTGTTTTGGGCACGTTCTTCTCTGGGAACAGTGGTGTCTGGCCTGTAATGCAAAACAAATTTCATGGGGATCAATTAAAAGAAAAGGTAAAATACCACACAGAATTAAGTTTCTGGGGAAACTTGGGCATTACAACTCGCAGCAAAACTGTGAAGCTAGAAGAAACTCCCCCTGCAACAATCAGAAACTTGCAGTATTGCTTATGCTAAGGGGGCATTATTTTTCTCTTTGTAAGCTAAGTCATCTTTTTTTTTAAAACTATTACAAATATATTAAATAAAACATGTTGAACCAGAAACATGTAAGCAGCTATTAGAGGGGAAAGTCATTGAGAAAGACCCTAGAATGTAACTTGTTGAGCTTTTATTACCAATCGGAGCTGAGAAAAAAGAGCTTCCACTCTGTATCCACAAGCTATAATCAATCATATGGCCAAAGGCTGCTCTGTTGTTCTTGTGGCTGAGTTATGTGGAGAAGCCAGAGACAGACAGAGGCTGTGAGAATGATGCAGGGAGTTATAGACAGTCAGTGAAATAAACAGTATCTACTTAACTATTATCTGCTCCTTAAGAAAAAAAAAAAAAAAGAAAAAAAAAAAAAATCTGTTAAATAAATTGTATTCTTGTGGTACAGGTCATTTCAAACAAAACAAGAAATAAAACACAGAAATGTAAAAACTAACCCAGACAGAGTAATGTTTCTTGTGTTTAGGACCTGCTCCATTCTGTCCCTCGGGATGCACATAGCCCTACGGAAGAGGGGGGGGGTGGGGGAAGGCGTGATTTGTGCATGCTGCAGAAGGGGAGGAGAGCCCCAGCCCCCTCACTTAGAAACACTCATTTGGTGTTTTCTCCTACCCAGAAAAAAAATTCTCTGCAACCTTCTGAGATTTTGTGAGATTAGCTTTGTTGAGGACTGGTTAGACAGGCACTGTTGTCAGTCTCTGCCATGGAACAGTCTGTTTCTTCCACTCGCTCGTTTTCTCTCCACATTTGGCACTTCACTGGTGCAAGGAATAAACATGAGCTAGGGATGAAAAAGCCTTGAAGTTGTTCCAGTGAAAAAACAGAATCTCTAATCATAAAATAGACCACTGGCTTAAACCCAACAGTGACATCATGAGCATTGCAAGCATTACAGCAGCTGTCCGGTGCTTATAAAGTGGGTGCAAGTGCTGAAGTCATGGCATTTGCATTGATCCGGTGGTCAGACAGAGCAGGAGGGCAACCTCATGCCTGCTTGAGAAAGCGGAAGGAAAAGCGCTGTGGTAATGTGGGCAGAGACGTGCGAAACAGACTCCAGGTTTTTATTCTACCTCTGACTCTATGGAGCACAGAGAGCATCCCACCCTGTGTAAGCACCGCCATCTCCACACACCTCACTTCTAGCCAACACTGGTCCTTCTGCCAGGCAGCAGCACTCACTGGGATGATGCGTCTAAACCAGGCAACCAAGGGGCCTCTCAGCCTGCACTCAGGCGGAGGAGGAGGTGGCTGAATTAGTGGTGGCCAGTAGGAAAGGCCGTGGCCTAGAAATTAGTTTGAATGAAAAATCAAGATGAGCACAGGGCTGGAGAGGGAGATAAAGCACAACAAGATTTTTCTGCAGTGACAACAGCTCCTCCCAGCCCCACGGTCACCACCACTCTGACCGTGACAGGCTCAATCTTTGAACCCACACGATCCCTTCCCAAGGTCACACAGGGACCTCACAGCCTCCCCCATAGCCCACCTGCATCGAGTGCTTAGTCCCTCTGAATGTTGTATCCATTCACAGAAGGTTTAGATTTGGCCACCACAGGAGGGCTTTACCATGGACTTGACTTCAGGTTAAATACAGCCCAGGGAGAGTCAATCTGTGGCTTTGCGAAAGGCAGCAGTTTTGGGGTTCTGAGACTTCTGTGTGGCACTGGAGCTGCCAGTGTCAAGCAATCGGTAAGGGTAGCCAGAGGACTATGGACAGCCCAGGCCCCACTGGTTTCTTCGAGCACCACTCAAGGGACACAACCTTTCCTCCATCCCTAACCTCTAAAGGGGCAGCTGCCTTCCTTACATTGCCGGGGCATGTTTCTGCTTTGCCTAGCTTTTTCAAGGCTTTCCTTACTTTCCTTATATATTGTTCAATGACACTGGAATTAAAAAAAAAGGGGGGGTGGGGTGTCTTTATAGTAAGCACACTTGGAGCATTGGGAGAAACTGAGGGCAACCTGAAATTTCCTCTTACAGAAGAGCTTCACAGGAAATACTAGAAAAATATTCTATTTTCTCTGATTAGCTGAGGAGGAAAGGAGATACCTTTACTAATCAATGCTGAGCTCTCTAAACACATTTCTCACCCCCAAGTTAAAGGCGTGTTTAACTGCTGGGATATGTTCTTAATGTTAAAACATGTTTGCAGTAGTTGTTTGTGGCTACCTGCACACAAAATAAAATGAAAACCAACAAGATTTTTCTCTTTCAGGCTCAGGCATCACACAGGGAATCAAAGCAAACATTAGCGGATGTACAGAAAGCTTTGGTGTTCAACTTCCCAGTAACAGAAAGCTGGGCGAGGTTGTGCTGTGTGCCTGGCTTTCTTTACAAAAACATTCTCTCAAATTGCAACCATTTTGAAATGACACCATGGCAAAACCTGAACACGTGCACCTGGAGAGCAGGAGGAGTAGCCTAGCAGTGTGCTGGGGTGGCTGGAAGAGACAGAGGCTGGTAAGCGACTGATGGGAGTTGGGTTTAGAAAGTACAAGGATGCTTCAGCAAAACACAACAGCCCTGATCCAAAAGACTGCTGCCAGCCAGCCAAAAACAACAGCCTTGCTCCAAGAGAACTGCAGCCAGCGAGTCTCTTTACATCAGTGCTAATCAGCTTTGAGAGGCCCATCATGCTTCTGGTCTTTGTGTGCTTCCTTCCAGAGGGCTTGGGCGAGGGTAGAAAAGTCTCCAGCTCGGGGAGTAGCAGCATCCAAATAATTACAAGTAGGAGTGAAGTCAGAGGAAAGATCAAAACTGGCGAAAGGCTCAAAGCATCTTTTGTAAGAAAAACTGAGAAGACAGACAACAGCTACCATTGACACACCACAGATTTGCTAAAGACTTCAGTGCTTCACTGAGCCCTTCATAAATCTCACCAGTCACGCGCTGACTGCAGCCATCTCTCGGCAGCAGGTACAGCACATGCAGGAACAGCTGTATTGGTTCAGACCACAGGCCCATTTAGGCCACTGTCCCCTCTCTGCTAAAGTGGCCAGCAGAAGATTACCAGAGAAGGACACGAAAACAGGGCAAGGATGTATAATTGTCTCCCTGTCATTTAAGGATTAAAGACTACCTGAGCTAGAGATGAGGTCTTTGTATTTAAAACCACCCCACAATGACTTTTCTTACGTTAGTTTCTCCAGTCCCTTTTTTAACCACAGCAAGCATTTGGCCCCCACAGGGCACTGCAGTAAGGAGTTCCATGGGCCAGTGCTCAAAGAAGGATCTCCTTTGCCTGTTCTGAACATGCCATCAACTTATCCTATTTCATGATCCTACAGCTTGTATTAGAAGGCAAAACAAACAGTCCTCTGCTCACTTACCCAAACCATTCACAATACTCCAGGCCTTTTGATTTCACCTAGTCATTTCCTTTCAGGGAGGAAGTAGAGCTGCCAGCCTTACCCCTTCACCAGGTACACACCGCACCAATTAAGTCAGAGAGTCAGAGAGTGGTAGGGGTTGGAAGGGACCTCTGGAGATGATCTAGTCCAAACCCCCCGCCAGAGCAGGTTCACCCAGAACAGGTTGCACATAATGGTGTCCAGGCAGGTTTGGAATGTCTCCAGCGTTGGAGACCCCCACCACCTCCCCGGACAGCCTGTTCCAGTTCTCTGCCACCCTCAAAGGAAAAAAGTTCCTCCTCATGTGCAGATGGAACTTCCTATGTTCAAGTTTGTGCCCGTTACCTCTTGTCCTGTCACTGGGCACCACTGAAAAAAGACTGGCCCTCTCCTCCTGGCACCTTCCCTTTAAGTATTTGTAAGCATTGATAAGGTCCCCTCTCAGTCTTCTCCTCTCCAGACTAAAAAGACACAAGTCCCTCAGCCTTTCCTCCTAAGAAAGATGTTCCAGCCCCCTAATCATCTTCGTAGCCCTTTGCTGTACCCTTTCCAGAATTTCCCTGTCTTTCTTGAACCAGGGAGCCCAGAACTGGACACAGTACTTCAGATGTGGCCTCACCAGGGCAGAATAGAGGGGGAGGATGACCTCCCTCCACCTGCTGGCCACACTCCTCTTGATGCACTCCAGGATGCCATTGGCCTTCTTGGCCACAAGGGCACATTGCTGGCTCATGGTCATCCTGTTGTCCACCAGGACACAAGTCCCTCTCTGCAGAATTGTTTTCTAGCAGGTCAGTCCCTAACCTGTACCGGTGCATGGGGTTATTCCTCCCCAGGTGCAGGACCCTACACTTGCCTTTGCTGAACTTCATTAGGCTTCTCTCTACCCAACTCTGCAGCCTGTCCAGGTCGCGCTGAATGGCAGCACAGCCTTCCAGTGTGAAGTCAGGAAAACGTGATAATGAGAAAGGCAAATGGCTGCCTTCCACCACTTGTTCTTGATGCTTTAAATGCAAGTAAAAAAACCCAGTCCCTATCTGAGGTACAAGGACAGATACAGATCTCTCTCTGTAGCTATCTACATACATACACACTCATTGCATCTCTCAGTTATGCTTTCATTCACGGCACTACTGGAGTTTACATCTACCTTCAAAGCAGCTTAGAAACAAGATTAGCCTATTTAAACCGTATTTTCCTAACCATAATAACAATAGCAGATTGGAATCATTCCTCCTTTACACAGATGTGATCTTTTTCCCAGTAGATCTTTTTTCTCTTTTTCATCCATCTGAAACAGAGAAAACTAAAAAGGCACCATGGCCTTTCTCTGATATAATCCTTTTATTATAACACAAACAAGTATTTTAAAACCAGAATATTTTAATGCATTCCTTGATGTATTGAATAAAAGAATTTTTTTAATTGATTCCTTTTTATTGCACAGTAAGCTGATTTGTATTTAGAAATCCCAGCTTGCTTAATTCAGAAATAATACTGTTGCTTTTCTAAATCCTTAAAATCAGCAGGTTGACCGTTGTATAAAAGGTCTCAAAATCAACTGCATTATTTTGATGAATGAAATTATTATACATTTTGTTCTCTGATTTCAAGAAACTGGCATTACCTTTTCAATAAGCTTTATCACACATCCCCGATGTAACTGCAATTGTTGAATAATAAAAGCAGGACAATGATCAGATAAGGAGAAGCCAGGACAGAGCAAAGTAAAATCACTTTGCCTAAACTGGCAAGAATCAACACAAAACAAGGCTGCATTTAATAGATCGGTTAGAACAAAGCATATGAATCATGTTTTTGAGAGGGGTTAATTTACACCATATGCCAATTAAGTCAAGTGCAATACCTAAGTTATGAATAATCTCATTGGAGTGAAGAGTGTTATATTTGGAAGGAAAAGGATTTAACTGAAGCCAAAATTATAATCACCTTCAATAATTACATTTCCAACATTGTAAATTCTTTTCCATCGCAACACTGAAAGCAGTCAATGCTGCAAGTAATTTTCTATTACCATTTACATTATTAAACTCAAACATGTTAACCAAACTCTTGTTTATATTTTTGTCAGTGGTTAATGCTACTGCAAATCAATGATCCTTTGGGTCAGTCTTAGGCAGCACAATTTCATCAGATATTTTTCAATTTAATGAACCCTCGTAACCAAGCCTGAGGTAATCACTTATTTCCCCCATTGTTTTTATCATTTCCCCCATTGTTTTTGTCATCACATCATAAAAATTCAGCAGTGTCCTAAGGGAGTGGGAACAGCTTTAGCATAGGCATCAGCTTTTCGGGGTGCCATCCCCAGCTCTGCCACTGCCTTGAGCACTTCTAGCTCAGACTCACTTTTTCTAGCTGCACAAAATCCTAAATTGCTAATTCTGCTTATGCACGTTTCTTCTTTCCACTGCATCATGATTTCTCATGATGAGGCACCTGCTATGACCCAGCCTCGTTCCCTGGCTAATCTTCGGTATATTTTTGTTTCTTCACTACTGTGATAGTCTCTCTCTCTCTCCTGCCTCCCTCCTCCTGTCCTGTTGCTGTCCCACTGCCCGTGTGGGTGGGGAGGCCACCAGTGAATATTCAGTCCCCTGAGGCAGCCAACCACACTGAGCTGCTCCAAACCCCTTGTGGGAAAGACTGTTCCAGCTGCTGTAAAAACAAGGCGCCGGTGCCTAGCAGCCAGCACGCTGCTCTGGATACCTTCCGCTTGGAAGGAGAGTCACCCCGGTTAACAGTGTTCGTTGTTTCCCATTGCTGAGGCTCTGCTAAGATGTCCTGGCTTTCCAGCTCTGCAAGGACTACAGCGACGCTGAAGTGACACCAAACCAAGGGGAGGGCTACAGGAGGGCATTTGCAAAATGGCAGTTACTGCCATTTAGGCCAGGTTGTCCTTCCAATTTGTTCTCAAGCTTGTATTTGCAGACAGGAACGAAGTATAGGCCTGAGACACAGTCCACAGTCAGATCAGATCACGGCAGCTTCTGTGGCAGCTCTATTTAATTAGACAAACTATGCCAAACCAGTGAAATACCATGCTCAGTTCAGGCTCCACTCAAGAGCACCTCAAAATCCTGGCTGCATAAGCCAGCAAGGCCGTGCAGTAGGGTAGTACATAACAATGCGTGTTGCCAGTGCTGAACTGGAATAGCTGCGTTCCCATCATACTGTGTTCACGTGCCAAAATAGTTATTACCCCAAATTGAGTTACAGCAATTATAGAAACGCCACCACATTCACATTCAATGATCACAGAAAATAAAAACATTTTACAAATAAGTCACACCTTCTAAATGTGCCTAGAAATGTAATCGTGAGGGGAATGAGCAGTCAAACAGAGAGAACAAAGCCTGGACATACATTGAGCTCTGTTTCTCAATTTTCTTGAATCAAGAGGCCACCTTGCCTTTTCAAAACAAAAAGAAAATGCCCGAAATACCTTAGGACCATGTACTCTGTCAGCTGTAAATGAGCAAGGGATAAACAAAACCTCAGTAGACAGGCAAATAAAATGTTTTGGGATTACAAAAACGATAAGGTTATTATCGTAACTAAGGAAATCTTACGTAAAATTTTAATTGATAGAAAAGCAAATGTGACCCCATGTTGCAGATATCCCCTGGGCCTGTCAGCCTGTGCTGCAGGCAGAGTAAAGCTGCGTGAGAAGAGCTTCAGCCCTTGAGCGCATGCTGAGCTCTGTAAGAGAAACCGCAGCCGGATCACCCTCCTGCTGCCCAGCAGGCCGAGCCACACTAGCTCGGCACTTCCTTCTGCCACCCATTGCCTGCTGCGAGCATTTCGGGCGAGAGCCTCTTTTTTGTTCCATGCACATGAAGCAGGCTCCTGGCTCACCTATTTTTCTCCAAGGCATGTTGCAAACAAATATATCCTAAAAAGTAGCTGAAACCTCAGATAAGTGATGCCTGCGACCTCTCAAATTCTGGGAGAATTAATCACTGCATTGGCTGAATTACTTGGACAGGATTTGAGAACCGTTTTTAGTTTTTGCTTTGTACACGGAACATGTCCACAAAAGGGGGCATCAGTGACTCATTCTGGAGTTTGTGATTGCCGTGTGTCCCAGAGCACGTTTTGAAGTTGCTCCTGTCAGTTCTCCGGACATTCTCACAAACAAAGGCAGCACTAGGCTACCTGCAGCTGCTTGACTGCTGTGCATATTATTTAGCTCACTACAAGGAATAAATAAATTACCTCCTGGTTGTCAGTGAGATATCACGCTAAGTACAAACATTGTCACCTGCTTGGTACCAGGTTCCATACTTTGCTGGTTACATTTATTCTCACACAGGCCATCACAGCAAATGCCCTTTTCACCGACTCTGGCCCTGTACCCTCCACAGCATGAATTGTTCATCTGGCAGATAAGCATTACACTTTGCAAAGATCAAAAGAGTCAAAGAACAGAAACCGCAACAGAAACTGTCTGGGCTATGTCTATGAGTAGTTGCAAGTCAGCTGCGATATGCCAAGGGAAGAGGGACTTACCTGTGCTGGGATAGGGCTTCACAAGGTGAGCAGAGCTGGCTAGATGTCCTTCAAGAAAGTGTCCTGGTGACTTCCCAGCCATGATTGAGAAAAGAGATAATCATCTCTTCTGTGAGCACTCATCTGGTAACTCACTACATAGCAAGTAGGGAACACAGAGTACCTCTGAAACAGAAAGGAGAGAAAAAACATGATATAATGATGATATAATGATAACAAAAAAAAGATCAAGCCGCATCTCTGTGGTTCAGACTTGGTTGAGGAGTCAAACACCCTTTGCAGTTAGCTCTATGGTTCACAGTGCTGCTAAGCACGTTAAAAAATAATCTCTCTTCTGTTACTCCTCTCCCTTCACAGTCCCCAACTTCCACTTCTTAATGGGAGGAGGGACATGTGGGCATAATATTATTTCCCTGGAGTCTACACCATAGGTGCCACTTATTTCTGCTGGATCATTTCTCATAGCTAGGAAGGCTCCTGCCTTTGTGCTCAGATGTATTTTCAGCTTTCAAGGAAAAAGAGTGAGAGAAGCAGGACAAAGGTAATAAAACATGATACAGTTTGTTCCTTGACTAGTTGACATAACTAGCTTTGCTGTCTGTTTCTCATTCATCAGCCTGGCAGAAAACCATGACATAGACATGAAGATTTTTGCCCCACGTTCACCATTAACCCTTGCATCAGTGACAGTGAAGTACGCAAATGGGAGGCCAACATGCTCCTGGCAAAGAAGGAGAGAAGCAACCATTAACAATGGAAAACACTAATGTCCAACAAAACATCTTGTTCCTCGCCCTAGCCCTCAATATGACTGCTCCGTTCCTTCCCTTCCTAGAGTGACTCTTGGGTGATTTCTCATGGTTTGGAAGTAGATGCAGGAAAGGAAATTAAAAATACATAGTGAAAGGGAGAACGTGTCAATTCAGAGCTTCAGCATCAATGAAGCTGAAGTCTTCCTGAAGACATCAATGAAACTTAATGAGACTCCCACATACAAAGGTGGGGGGAGGTGACAGGCAGCTATTATGTGTTTTTACTGCATATTCTGTATTTCCAGATGGGACAGTAATATTGAGCAGGATGAGAAAAGTCCATCTGAATAAGACAAGCAGAGTCCAGCACTCTTCAAAGCCAACAGAAAATCTGAAAGATATTTTTCCCATCAGCAAGAGATTTCCCATACCCTCACTGCATGCTCTGTTCTCTGGGAATCACCATCTCTTTGGCTGAGAAGCAGAATTCAACCTATTGCCCCAAATCCATGGTTGGATAGCCAGGAGCAAAGAATCCAAAGCAGAGGGAATGAGGGGCATTAGATTCAGAGTAAGGAAGTTCTGGGACTGCTTTGCAGCAGAGGGTAGAGCAGCAAAAACTACAATCACCTTTGAAATGCAGCTCAACCTTTATACACTTGTGTGAGCCACAGGGTCCCTCCTGCTCCCACGTTCATGTGTTCCTAGTACTCTTCTTTATCGGGAAAAGGGATGGCTGTAAGTGCTGCTGCATCACACAAGAAAGTCTCTGTTGGAGAAGCAGGCCTTAAAGGCAAGTACTTACCCAGACATCAAAAGATAGTGCTTCTCTGTGCCAGGCTGCACCAGAGAGAGACCTCTCTCCTAGAATTACCCTTTCCAAGTAACGAAGATGAGACACCTTCTGAGACTGAAGCGTCAGGAGAGCAGACACTGAAACAAACTGCTAAAGAATAACCAATCAGCAGCACAGTGTACCTGTGCATCCAAGAGATCTGTAGAGGTTTGGAATGAAAGTGGCTGAGCTGCTAAAAACATGGATTCTCTCATTAAAATCAGCTGTTCTCCTGGAGTAATGAAGGGTAGCAAATGCTGTAAGTTGTTCCAAAAAAGGCATGTAGGGTGATCTGGGAAGTCGCAGACCACTGAGCTTTACTTTGAATCAGGTAAATTGGTTGAATTATCAAGTAAAATTAGAATCACAGGGAAGGACTGGCAGAAAGAATTAATTTAGTTTTGCTCCAGTGTCCTTGCCCTCTTTCCACTGCTCCTCAGTACCTTAAAAGTCCTGTCGATTCTTCTGATATCTTCTGCTTAGATCATTTCTCATTACTTTTTGTGCATTTGGCTATGTTCTACAGAAAATCACTTTTCAGTCTCCCCCATTCTACCTAATTCTATCCTGGGAAAAAATGCATAAGCAAAATATTTGTATTTATTCATGCAATAGCTGTATTGCCATTGTGGGTACTACAGAGGAAAGTGGCAATAGCAGAAATCATACCCAATGTCCTACGTAATCCAGCATTGGTCCCTCACTTGTCCGAGTCTTAACAGATGAGAACTATATATTCTAGGAGGCTAATTACTTAAACTACTGCAAACTGGGCTTTACCATCTGAAGACCATGCAACAACCTGTAAGAACATTTAGAGTTTTCTCCATTAACCCTTATATGATGCCTGATCCAGATGGAGCCTTAGGGTGGAACAAAAGGCCAGATGATTTCCTCAATTTCCATGGCAAGGCACACAGAAAAGAATGATCCAGCAGGTGTTTTGGTTCTGTGCCTGGAAACACCTTCCCTGGAACTAAGCATTCCCATCCACCCACTCACTCCACCCCCGGATTCAGGATTTTCTTTTATATTGCAGCACAACTCCTTTTTCTGAACAAGTAGTGGGGATGAAGCAGCAACCTATGAAAGATGCTGGCCACGGTATGGCCAGGCTATTGAGGATACAGCCAGGACGTGACAAGCCAGGAGCAGAACAGGTGATAGATACAGGGTAAGCTCCACTCAGGGAACTGGGAGCAGGGAGCCTGAAGCAGAAGACAGAATCCAGCATGCATTTCTTCTGGGACAGCCAGGAAATGTGTCTAGGTTCCTACCCACGGGGAAACATCAGAGTCTAAAGGCAGAGGGATCCCAATCAGAAAATGCAGAAGCTCTGTTACGTGTCCTGCAAAAGACTATGCTAGAGGCACAGAGGCACCCAGCCTGAAGCTGACGTGCCCTAAAGGTGCACAGGCAGATGCCATTACAGTTTCACTACTTTTGTTTAGATCATTACACCATGAGTATCTGCAAATCTATCCTTTCTTGCCTAGTAATTATTGACTTAGATTAGTTTAAGATTACATAGAGCCTAATTAACACTCATTACTTTGGCAGGTTTGCTTCTGGTACTGTAATTACTACAGAAAATCACACCTACTTAAGTAGAAACTTAATAAGTTACCAGTTTTAACAGTTTTTATTGTTCAAGCAGAGCAGATAGGATTTTACCTAGTACCTCTTCATCTAGTCTAAAGTCTGGAAACACCACCCTGAAGAAGGCACCAAAGAATCACGCTGATCCTGTACTACTTTATCTATTTTGCATATTCATTTTGTAAGTATTTAATGTTTCTAAGACCTAATTCTGTTAGCATCAAATGTCACTAAGTAGTGAGATTAATGAACACATTAGACTATAATTCATACTAATTACCCGTATCACTTTGATCAGAGTAACTTTAGTGTTTATTTGGACCCTACTGTAGTTAAATTGTTATTATAATGTCATTCCACATTTTGTTAAACCTTCTGACTTAACAACTTTCATACCTATCATGACTTTGTTTTTCTAAGAAACCAGGGGTCCAGAATTTTTCTAAGTAGACATTAGCTTCCATGCATCCACACGATGGCAATGCAATTCACTTTCAGACTCCCAGGGTCTAAATTTCCCTGTTTGGATTTCTGGAAAATTAGAACATCCTCTGCAAGGTCACTGCAATGCTTCCTTTTCACTTTAGTCCCAAGTCCACGTAGATATTAGGATTTATATAGCTTATGGCCTTTATGGCCTGAGAACTGGAGCATCTCTGTTCTTGCCTCTGAGTCACCATGCACCTGATGCCTCACTAATCCCCAAGAGGTTTGGTGTACCATGGCACTGAACAGCTATAATTACCTCTGGAAGCCAGCTGCCTGTCAAGTGACAAAGAATTCTGCAGAGCCGTTTCCCCCAGCCCACGTCACTCAGCACTTGGGCCATTTGAATACAATATTAAATAGAACAAGACATGGGCAATATGTTATTTTTGCAAAGCTGAGCTTGTCACATTTGCAAAATTAATATGGTGTGGCAGGAGATGAAAGGACCACCTTCTACATGGAGCTCCCACATCTACGGAGCTAGACAGTGCAAGCCCAATATTGAAGTGCCTAGCTTTGCAAAACCGCAAAGTTTTCAGATACAAATTGGGCAACCAGCAGTACATTGCAAGTCCTCTGAGATAAGCACAAAGATGAGAAAGTAATGCCAGGAATGGGTGAAAACAGGTATTTCCTTCTAAGCTGAAGCAAAACTTTTCTGAGTATCACAGGCCTCTGAATTTTGTTGAAAGTGTTAAGCCCTCACAGTGCAGCAAGCAAAGAACACCTGCAAGACAAAGAGCACTAGCAGCCTCTAGGAGACGTTCTTTCTGGGACCTCTGGACAGTGTTATGTAAATAATATTTACTTATTTAATCTCCTCAGTGATCCCTGCACTCCATGGACAAAGGGGAGGACTGAGTGCTTGCTCCAAGGGACCTTGCAGCCTAAATTACAGGTAAGTCCCTGCTGCTGTTCAAAGAGGGTTATTTTCTGGGCAAATTTTCCTTATCTTTGAAAGAAAGGAAACACTCAGGATATAATGAAGATTAAACAACCGCTGCCTTTGTAAAGTAAGCTGTGTTCCCTTGGTAAATACCAGCACTACCACCACAGATAAAATTTTGTTCCTTTTGCTCTTTCTTCAAACAGAAGATAAACTCACCCATTCCCTCCCTTGCACGCTCTCCTCTTCAGAGGAAGACATGGCTCAGGACACCATCTCCAAATCAGAACTTCACTTGGACACGTCCTGACAATAAAATCCCCAGTAGAAACTGGAAGAAAGTGTGGCATCTTTTGCTTCTTTGGACAATTTGCCATTTTTTTATATACGTATGTACGTGTGTGTGTATACACACATAATATATACATATAGTATATACATAGAATATATATTGTATATATGCATAATACATGTGGCTAATACACACGTATATTCAGTGCTGCATGTGTGCCAGCCAGCTCATGTATTCCCAAGACAGAGAGACACTGGTGAATGTGGGGGGAGCCTACCCTGAGCCTAAAATCTGACCAGGAAAGACTGTTTGAAGGAAACATGGGAGGGTTCAGACTATGTGTCCCATTCAAGCCTGACCTTCGTGGTGCAAAGCCCATCGACTGTGTGACACTGCCCACACAGTCCATAACTGTCCACAAGCAACTTCACAGTCCAAGACACACAGCAGGCTTTTGTCTCTTCCCCCCCAACATAAGGTGGAGTCAGTGGCCTCCTCTTCATCCCACTTGAGCGTCCATTTTAAGAAAGGGAAGGTATGTCCTATGCTGGCACTGGGATTCCCACTGAGTGACAGGGAGCCATTCTACAGCAATTGCTTTGTTTAAAATGCAAAATGTGGATGTGTTTAGAGGACATATCAGCATCAATCACTGTATGCAAATACTGCCTGTGGAGAAGAGCTTCCCCTGTAAGTCACTTCTCACCGCCCTAATCGAGTTAACGCTAGTGACTGAGGGCATGTTGAACGCTGATGGGCCTCTGATAGTGCTGTCCCAGGAGAAGATTAATAAAAGGGAACAGAAGTGCTTAGCCCTGAGCAGGGCACAAAGTCAGAGGGGGAGGCGAGGGGGGAGGACAAGGGTGTCTTTCTGTCTAGCAGTCGTTGCCCATTACCACAGACACAAAAAAAAGCAAAACCTTGCAGTCCTCTTCCACAATCACCAGCATGCTTGTATAGGAAGGTCAGCACAGATGACACGCACTGACTTGGACAGGAGACATTGCTGACTTGCAATCTGTAACTCCCTTCACAGGGGAACATGGATCCATAAAAGAGAGGTTAAAAAAAGGCAACTCCACTGCTGTTAAGCTTAGATGTAGCTAAAACAGGGGTCTGCATCCAGCCTAGGGACCCACAAGCTGACAGTGTAATCACAGAATCACAGAACGGTAGGGGTTGGAAGGGACCTTCGGCGATCATCTGATCCAAACCCCCTGCCAAAGCAGGTTCACCTAGAATAGGCTGGACAGAAATGCAACCAGTTGGGTTTTGAATATCTCCAGAGAAGGAGACTCCACAACAACTCTGGGCAGCCTGTTCCAGTGATCTGTCACCCTCAAAGCAAAGAAGTTTTTCCTCATGTTGAGATGGAATTTCCTGTGTTCTGGTTTGTGTCTGTTGCCCCTCATCCTGTTGCCAGGCATCATTGAAAAGAGCCCCATCCTCTTGACAACTACCCTTTAGATATTTATAAGCATTGACAAGATCCCCTCTCAGTCTTCTCTTCTCCAAGATAAACAGACCCAGATCTCTCAGCTTTTCCTCATGAGAGGTGCCATTCCCTTGATCATCTCTGTAGCCCTCTGCTGGACTCCTTCCAGCAGTTCCCTGTCTTTCTTAAACTGGGGAGCCCAGAACTGGACACAGTACTCCAGATGTGGCCTCACCAGGGCAGAGTAGAGGGGGAGGATGACCTCCCTCCATCTGCTTGCCACACTCTTCATGATGCACCCCAGGATGCCATTGGCCATCTTGACCACAAGGGCACATTGCTGGCTCATGGTCATCCTGTTGTCCACCAGGACTCCCAGGTCCCTTTCTGCAGAGCTGCTTTCCAGCAAGTCACCCCTAACCTGTACTGGTGCATGGGGTTATTCCTCCCCAGGTGCAGGACCCTACACTTGACCTTATTGAACTCCATTAAGCTTCTCTCTACGTGTGTCAGCCACTCTTCCCAGTTTTGTGTCATCAGCAGACTTGCTGAGGGTACACTCTGCCCCCTCATCCAGGTCACCAATGAACATGTTGAACAAGACTGGACCCACTACTGACCCCCAGGAAACACCACTAGTTACAGGCCTCCAACTGCACTCTGCGCCGCTGATCACAACCCTCTGAGCTCTGCCATTCAGCCAGTTCTCAATCCACCTCATAGTCCACTCACCTAACCCACTAGTGTGGGTTGGATGGAAACTAGAAACCTGAGTTACAGAGAGAAACAATGCAAGGATTCTCTTAGCACTTCATGAAGGAGGAGAGAGACACATTACACAAAGGCCCAGACAGTCACCAAGGAAAAACCACCACAGTTCTTGTGCCAGGTCTGCAAGGCTGATGGTGGCAGCCCTGCAATGCTCATAGCCAGTACAGACAGCTCATAGCTGTCAACCTGGCAAGGTGACAGCACAAATCCCACCCTTGGGCTACCTGTTAGTGCACAGGAATAGTTTTCAGGTGCTGGTGATCTCTGTCTAAGCCATGAAGGCAAGACCCTGGCTGGAGTGAGTAGTACCAACTACAAGAGAACTTCTCTGGTGATTGCAGTCCTTGTCCCTTCCTGGCAGATGAGCTGTAAGTAGTCCTAATGATAGTCATTAATATCATTCCCTCTCTTTCTCAGCAGCCAGAGCAGTAGGAGGACAGTGGGGAGGGTGCAGATGTTCTCAATTTTCTCAGTGCTGGGAGCAGAAAAGGAATGGAGCACTGCTAGTTATGTTGCTTTTCATCCATCCATTGATAGCAGTTTTACTGCCTACACATCCCCTTTCTCTTCCTAGTCAACTCCTAAGCCTTCAATCTTGCCGCCTCCTCTTAGTTTCTCCCATCATCACCTTGGCCACATCACCCACACCTGCTCCCTGCACCAAACTGCTGCCAATAGTTTCCCTCTTCTCACAGCCTACTGTTGCAGAGACTTCTGCCCTGAGCTCCCCTTCCACCATGTCTGCTCTTAGAACCTGAGTTATTGTCCCATGACTCCAGTACATCTGAGTTAGTCAGCTCCTTGCAGAGTGGGAATCTTCTCTTTTATGTATCTAAAGTGCTCAGAACATTTATATTGCTCTATAAATAAGGATAGTAAGAGTCTAATGCCAGCAGTTCCAGCAGATGCTTAAGAAAAGGATGATGACCTGCCCACAGAGTGAGCTCATTCTGCTTCCTGGAAGATATCATACCAAAACAGGCTTCTGCCTGGAGTCTAATACCTATCAACTTCCTTCTGAGCCTAGCAAGAGCAAAGCTAGTGCTGTGTTAGGGAGCTGATTTAACGCAACAATTCTCAGCACTGCGCTTCCACCTGGCAGGCAAGCAATACAGAGCTACAAAGAGTTTGTATGAGAAGTACTGTCCAGATATGCCAGTCAGTGTAGTGTAACTTCTGCTCTCCTAGAAAACATGTAATAGTGTAAGGCCGACCTGGTCCGTGAGGTCTATTTTGCACACTGCATCCCTTTCTCCATCTCTAGTATTTGAATGCTTATGTCCTTCCACAGGCACCAGCTGTATGAGAGTTCTGTAGATTCAGGACCACCTACTGTCTCTCTGGGATAAAGATCAGCTGTCAAATCAGCTCTCTACTCTGTGATTGGAGTTGCTCCTCCAAAGCCCAAGAGCTGAAACCCAGTCAAACCATCACCATTGGTCACAGCAGTCACTTCAGGAAGCAGAAAGGATGCTGTGTCTTTCCTAGTACCCTGTGGAAAGACAGTTTGTTTCTGGCATACAAACCGTTTCCCTACCAGGGCAGGAATGGAGGGGGAGCAGAAAACCTGGCATAGAGGGAGGGCGGGTGAGCAGCGGGTTCTGGCTTTACAAGAGGATGATAAATGATAACAGCATTAGGAACAAAACCAAACATCTTTCATGCTGTCAGAGCAATGAAGCCAGCACATAATAAGATGTGGGCACAGGGCAGTGCAGTTGCCTTCCAGCGAAGCACACAACTATCAAGTTACTTCTGCTCTGAGTCAACAGACAAATTCCTCTTCCCTGGGTTCCTGCAGAAAGGGGCAGGGGACAAAGGGGTAGTCATTTCTCTCCAGTTAGCTGAGAGCTTCAGCTGCTCCACAGTGCATTGAATCCAACAGACAGGGCCAGGTCAGCACTGGATGCCAGTGCAGGAGAGCTGTAAAAGGATGTGGATTAGAGAGCTCTAGATGATCATGGACTTCTTCCCAGACTTAGTTACTAAAGGGTACTGTGGGACACTGCAGAGGAAGATGATAGCATTGCGGCCTTAACACAGGAAAGAAAGAGCAGTCCAGAAGATGAGGACCACAGTATCCAATACCCTTCACAGCATTCCCCCAGACTCAGACTCCACAGAAAGCTTTGACATCCTACAGATGAGAATAAAAATCCCTTCCTGGGGTTTACCTCATCTTCACAGGAGAGGTCACCAGGGCAGTGGCAGTAGCTGGTGATAGCAGGACTGCAAAAGCAATCACCTCTCTCAGGCTTTGTGAGAAGCAGGTTCAATGAATTAGTGTTCTGCTGCCCTCCAGCCTTTGTTGTAGTCCAAGGCTTGGCAGTGAGGAAAAGATTAATGGCTAGCATAGAATTAAGAATGGTATGGTCTGCCATGCCCTGTTTTGCTTTTACCAGCTCCCTATTGCCTCCTTCTATGCCCAAATTTGGCCCTGTTCCCACACTGAATCAACCAGAAAACATGACACTAAATGAATATACGTGCATGTAGCCAGGAAGGACTTTCAAGCACTACTGGCCTGACAGACCGTTCCTCAGTATTAGGTGGTGCTGGAAGGTCATTCCTGCTGAACTCTAGTGAAAGTAATTCCTGCAGACTCCAGTTCCCTTTAACAGAACAGTAACAATAATTGATGATTCTTCCCCGACAACTGCATCTTACCTTCCTCCACTAATGGCAAGAGACACAGATAGCCAGTACTGTTCTTAGCTTGCATCTGGAGAAACTGAGACACTGTTAAGGGAAATGAGCTTCCAAGATCAAACACAGCAAGGCATCGAACATAGGCTTTCACAACTCCCTACTCTCCATATTGTTTCCAATCTCTCTGTTTTGCAAATGCTCTCTTTCAATATGATCTAAAGCATCTAGCAACCCACATACTTCATCACCAGACTGTCCATGAACTAGGTAGGCATCCTCCTCATCTCACTGCAGACAACAAATCTGTAAGGCCCCACCAAGCAAGAAGGCTCTGCAGTACCAGCTTGGGCTTATCCTGTTTTGGTTCTGAAGACCACTGGCTACTTTCCCTCCTGCTGTGAGGGGTGGCCATGGACATAGAAACTTAAGCAGAATGAATTGCTTTGCTGAAGACACCCTATGCTCAAGAACACAAGCAAAATGGGAAAACTGTGACTATTCAGAGGAAAAGGCCTTTGGTGCCAGGCATGAATCGGATGTGTCATGTGACAAAATGCAACAGAAAACGCAAATCCAGCCTGGAAGAAGGCAATAGAAAGGAACATACAAATTCACACACCAGGTAGAACTGAATGTGTCAGGGTGATCCTGAAACCATCTACCGAACCCATTAAAAGTGGTCTCGTGAGCAGTGGGATGAATGAATCCCAGCTTCCTATGGGTTGTGTTGAATCTGCACTTCTGCATATAAAAACAGGTGAACTCCAATCAGAGCTTTTCCCAAAACTAGGACATTCACACACCCCTTTTGCAGCACTGTCTTTTGTCCATCTAATAAGCGGTAAGGTTAGGAAACTTTCATTCAGTGCAGACACTGAAAAATTGTCTTCTCTGTCCAGGGAAATTGTTGGGACCTAGAACATTTAAGATCTCTGCATGTCTTTCAGGTAAATTAATTTGGGGGTGAGAGGTTCAATTCAAAAGTTATTGTGAGGAATGAGAGAAAAAACATAGAGACAGTCACAGACAGACGGTGTGATCACTTGAGCCTTGTTTCATTTGGAAATGAGGCCCGAAGGAATTAAAATCTTCTCTATATCTACTGGAAATAGAAAGCTTACCAGAAAATTGGTGAGTCTTTGAATTATGAGAAGATTTGCATTATAAGAGGGAGATTAAGGAAGACAATGACACTGTAAGAAAACAGCACTGTTTCTTTGGCATCAAGAATTTTGAGCAGAAATCCAACTTGGAATTATTCTTTTCCAATTATAAGGATGAAGCTTGGAAACAGCAAGACCCACAGTGGGAAGAACTGGAAAAAATAATAAATTGAAAAGGAACAATCTCCCAGGATTTTATGTCATTTGTTTGGGACCCTGAAGAACAGAGCATCTTTGCTGCTAAGACAAAACACATTATAGAAACAGAATTTGCTGCTCTGCAGAGTGATTTCCAGCCACCTATCCAGCCTCTACAACACAGTAAAATGGCTGAGATCACGGGAATTAGTGAGGGCAAAATCAGGCCCGCCCAAGGAGCTTCCTCTGGCAAGCTAGCTGGTAGTATTCAGCATGCCTGCACATTTCCCCACTTTTGGATATGTGCCCATTTCTCTAACCACTCCTGGCCTTGTTGTTCCAAATAAGGATGAAGAACAATGAAGATATCTCCTCTGCCAGAGACCTAAAGCTTTGAATTGCTTTTTCCATGCTGGACTTGGCCCTTTTTTCCCCCTCACACATCAGTTGTCTTTTCTGCATCCTGCGTGGCTTAGTCTAGCTCCTGTTCTGGGGACATACTTTCTTTCCAGGTCAAAATGGATGATTCAAACCCTGTGCCCGACATGGAAATCCAAGTAAGCGCTACTGCACTAATGCTAATATTAGTTCCCAATAAAGTAGTGCACTGAAGAGCTTAGCAAGCTCCTGAACTGGAAAAGGCGGAGCGAGAGAGGAGTTGGAGAGCAAGGAATACTGGTCATGTTGGAGCATGAGATGACCCACTGGGACCCTTTACTGTGATTATAAATAAAACAACGTCTGTGATGGGAGTCAAAGTCTGGGGTGAAACAGTTGTTTGGGGAAGTAAGAAAAATCATTCAGCTGTATCTGAGCAAAATCTAAGATTCATAAAAGCTTAAACCATAAACCAAAAGTCTATGCCATAAACCATAAAGATGTCCATAATGACCTTATGGAAGCAACTTCTATCCAACCACCAGTGCTGCTCCACAGGGAATGTAGGCAGTCTTGGCCCACCGTCCCCACTGTTATTGCCATGTCATGTCAGTCTAGATGACTGTGCAATGCCCCATCATCTCTATGGCCAAGCATTCAGATCCTCTAGTACCTACCTACCTCTCAGTTCAATTCTGGACCTTTCAGGTCACATAAAATGGATTTTTAAAATGCATATTGAACTTCATAGAATTTATATGCCACTGAGAAGAAATTCACACCCTCTCCCCAAATGAAGGAAAGATGAAATAAAATCCTGTCCTTGACTTAGCCTTTTACATGCACTGGCTCAACAAGGGTGGAATTCATTCACCAACAGTTCATTGTAGCTTTATTTCTAAATCACAAGGGACCAGTACCTGACCCACAGGCCAATGATAGCCTCCAGAACTGTACAGCAGAATGGAATGGCCTGGTGACTCTTTAATCAATCAAATAATTTCCTGTGTTTCTTTCTAAAAGTCCCAATGTACAATGCTCAACTCAGACCATTTGTTTGAGTTCTGTGGAGCACCACATGGTTTGTTATGTAGTATTCCTAGGTCGTACCTCTTTGTCCAGACACAGAGGAGGACCTTTAATTTGCTGCTCTGGACCCGATCATCAATGTGTTCATGAGGAAAGAAGGAGGTTACAGCTCCAGCTATCTGTAAGGTCCACAACGCAAGGCAGCTTCCTCCACTGAACAAGTCTCCATTAAGTGTTCCCACAGGAGGTGCTGTGTACCCCACAGGAGCACACAGGGTTAACATTCTTGAATTTCTTCCCAGAGACAAATGGTTTGTGTTGAGGAACTGCTGCTGGGAAGGAAGAAAAAAAAAAGCCCCTTTTTTATTATTCCAAGGTGCATTTTAATTTGCACAAGCGACATTGTGTCTGTGATGGATTACACGAAGGGAAACATTACAGCCCAGCAAGCTCGGCAAGGAAAAAAATAAGGGAGATATGGGGAGGATTAAAAACAACCTATTGCAATGCAGAATTCTGATAAGGGGTCCATGGTGCCTTCAGAGCTCAGAGCACCAAGAAAGAGAAGGGGCATGGTATAGGGTGAGGGAAGGAGAGCGGGGTGGGAGCACAGGCTGGAAGACAGTCCTTGGTCATGTAGTCCACTCTCTTCCTGCTACCAGCACCATCACAGAAGCCCTTTCATAAAAGATCAGGCTCCATCTTAAAATTCATTCTGTTTCTTTTCCCTTGGAAGGATGTTACAGAATCTCACTTCTCTTTCTGATGGTTAGAAACCTTCATTTAATTTCCAGACTAATTTATTCTCAGCCAGTTTATACCCATTTGTTCTCGTGCCAACATTGTCCTTAAGCTTAAATAGCTGTTCTCTCTCTTGAGGGTTTTGTGGCTTGATGTATTTATAGACAGAAATCATATCCCCTCTTTCGTCATTTTGCCTGACTGAACTAGCAAAGCTCTGAATATCCTGTAAAACAGATTCCCTGTATCACTGGTCATCCTAGCACCTTTCTGTGCTGTGTTCCACTTCCCCCATATTGGTGACTGGAATTGTATGTGCTATTTCAGGAGTGGTCATAACAGGTTCTTGGACAATTGCACAGTATTTCCACTTCTCTACCAGAAGCACCTCCATGCTGAAAATGCTTCCTAGCTTTGGACCTTTCATCAGCACCATGCTGATCATTTGGCGAAGGCCATTAATGGTCAAGACAAGATCAGTGCTGAGAAAAGCCTTCCTTTCAGCGTAATACTTCGACTTTCAGCCACTACCTGTTGCTGTCCTCCCCTTCCATCACCCTTATGATTTCTACACTAATCACCACACGGCACCTTATCTAATGATTTTCTGAACTCGTGATAAACAAGCTCCAGCCAGTTATCTTATCAAAGCCAGCTATCTCATTGCTTTTTTCTCCCCATCTTCTATTTTGCTCTTGTGCAGGTCCTTTTCCTTTAAGAGCACAAAACTCCTGTACAAGCTAGAGAAAAATCCCCATTGCCTGTTGGGCTTGTTGGAGGCAGCAATAGTAATATGCAATGGTCTCTTTACTACAATCTCGTATTTTCTTACACACTCTTTGGGGTCTCAGCAGCATAACCACACTCTTTGTACGCCTCCATTTTTTTATCCAGCCTGTTCTTGTTTTGAATCAATATAAAAAAGCATTTCTCCAGAGATATTTGTGCCTGGAATTAAAGAGGATATATTTCTAGTACCTAGGGATGGAGGCATTTAATAACAATAAAAATGCAGCTTGGTAGATGGTCTGAGAAATGCCCTAACACAGCAGGAAAGACTCAAGAAAGCAAGCTGAATTAGGTAGACTGTTGGTAAACCAAAGCATCACATTTTTGTACTGTGAATCACAGGGAGTATTTGAAGTGACCACAATAAAGATTTATCTGTTAATTTATACCATGCATCGTATTATAAAAATTCAGGCATGGCCATAAAAAGGAATGAAAAAAACCCACCCAGGACATCCTCATTAATAAGCACATAAATAAAAAGAGCCAGGCTACTCCAAAATCTAGCTAGGCTCCAATTCAGAATATTACTGAGCACCTGGAAACACTAGCTACTTCCCTGGAAGGTACACAGGCTCGAAATCTTTCCTAATCAGAAGTTGAAAGCTTATTGCCATAAACCCTGGAGGCTTTTCCTGCAGGAGAAATAGATGAGCCCTGTAGAATGCCTAAGGTCACTACAGCTGGGCTCTGATGCAGCACGTGAATGGTTTCTGTTGAAAACATTTGGCCATCAGTGCACATATATGTGCGCACTGCAATGTAAACATGTATCTGTTTGCCTCTCCTGTACTTCCATAAATGAAATAGTGGCTAAAACCATAGGGGAAGGTGTGAGCACTTGAAGCCTAATGACTCCAAACACAACGTGCTTGTTTTTATAACGCTATCATTACTTGCCATGAGTAAACTTACCCAGGTCTCACAAAATCATGCTGTATTCTGATTCCTTGTGCCTTGTCAGTAAGAAATGCTCTGCTGCTTAAATACTGTCTGGCACCAGGTAATGCCATAGGCACAATGCAGCTCTTCCCCTGCCTCCCTCCACGTGTCTTTTTGCAAGAAGACGTCTCGCTGTATGCTTCAAGAAACTACGTATCTCTCCTCAGAACACATATAAAATCCGCTTTCTCCTCTGGAGAAATAAAATGTGCTTTTTTACACAAATTCATCACAGAAAATTAAGAAGTATACAGTATTATTTGGAAAATTCAATGTCAAGCTTACTAGTAATTAGCAAATAAGTGTTGGGGTAGGAAGAGAGTGAATGCATTAGATGAGACCTTCAACCAGAAATGCTTTCGGTAGCTCAAGTGTTAAGTCCTGTTCCTTTACACTAACGTTACCATCACTGAAAAGCAATAGAAAAGGGTACTAAACCAACTAAAGGGGTACTAGTGACTTCTTCTAGGCAGGGATTCTGAAATACAGCCATTTCCCTCTCTCCCAATGTATCCCTAATCCTGACAGCTCCTTTCTCTTCTAAGTGAGGTTTAGGCAAGCAGGCAGCACAACCTAATTGGTTTCTTTGATGTGACGGACATATGAGGGGATCGGTTAAAGAGCTCCATGATAACCTTCCTCACTGAGATTTGTTTTCAAGACACAGTGGATGTGGCAGGTAGCATTAGTACAGCCTGATGATCTCTTGATATGGGAAGGGTCCTTTCTCACACTGATAGCATCATAAACATCCAGTTACCTAAGCAAGGCCCACCATCCTTCTGTGGAACGAATAGGCAGATCTCAGCCCCATTCCTGGTGCACAAAAACACGGGGGTGGGAGGGACAAATCTCTCCGGACTGCTGAGCAAAACGTTCTCACAGGCAGGGTGACAGTACTGAGAACGGGCAGGTGGGAGAAGCGTTGATGCCCATTGCTCCTACCACAGTTGCCCTGCAGGGAAAGCCTCAGGCACATCCATTCCCCCACATCAAATGTGGGTTTCAAGATAATTATTCTACCTCAAATTCAATGGTATTCTGCCACTGAAGCACTCAGATTTACTCAGTATTGTTTGACATGGGGAATGGACGGCTGGTGTCACATAGAGAGTTGGGAGGTAGTAAAGAGAACACAGGGCCCTTGCTTCTTCTGTGTGGGGGCCCTGGGGAAGCTACCTAACAGATTAAAAGGAAGGTGAGGTGGGGTGGGAGGCAGTCCAGAAGTCTCTGCTCACAGTCTTACACAACTCTGCCAGGTTTCAGACTACTCAACTTAATTGTCTGCCTCTTCTTGGACACAGAGCCTGCATGTTTACTCACTGACTTGATACCATATTGGTGTTTTTCCAGAAAAACACAAGCTGCAGGAAGGAAATGGTGATTTCTAGCAGCCAAATCCCGAAAACAACAACAAAAAAGCCCCTTTTAAAAGTTCTTTCCCTGTCAAATTTCACACTGCCATGAAACAGTGGAGCTGTCAGAGCATCTAAAAATGTACATTTAGAAAAGCTTTATTCAAGGCAAACTAAGGTCACTGCCTCTTTCTCTAGAATGAGACTTCTGTGAAATAGTAGGGATTTCTAGGGAAAACTCTAAACATTAAATCACTCAGAGTTTTTCAACAATGAGACAGCAGAACAAAGTAGTGGATCTGTCATGTCAGTGTTCAGTATATGCCAGGTCTTTGGGAGGAGCCAGCTGGAAGATTAATCTACTATTGAACTACCTTTTTTAAATTATGTTCAAAATATATAGGTCAAGCTTCAAGGATCTCTACCTAAAAAAGACAGTTTCACCAGCCCGCTGGTGTTTCAGATGCCAACCCAGTGCCCATATGTCTGGGTACAAACTGAATCTCAGTTGCCCTACAAGTCATGAAACACGTTACGGGCTAAGTCCTCATGTAATGGATGACTTTGCCAAGGTTCAGTCAAATCCTTTACATTATTAAAAGCAACAGTGTCAGGTTACAATTACTAAAGAAGTCTCAAGTCACACAAGGCTTTAGAGATGATACCCAAAACTTTGATGAGACAAAGTTTATGTGTCCATGGACTACTATCCTCCTCAAAAAATGAGTTCAAAGAGCTTTTTGGGGGCTCCCAACCCCTCTCCAGCCTTCTAGAGAACTACACAAGCTGTCTTTTGCTGCCTATTTCAGGAAATATGACATGTTAGAATCACCTTGCACAAGCACCATTTGTGCATCTTCCCCTGGTGATTCTTTGCCAGCAACTTTCCTCCATAGCTCTATCAAAAGAGGATAACCACTGTCACCTTCATGCCTATGCGGCAGTGGGGACTAGGATACTCCCAAGTCAGGAATAATTCAGTTTAGTTCAGTAGTTTCCACTGCGATGTCAGCCCACTGCTGGACACCTGAAAACATAGTATCCTTCTTTATGGCATGGGTTCCTCTCTCTTCAGTGAAGACGGATTTTTCAGTAACAGTAGCAACAACCCCTTTCCCCATTATGCTTTTAATGATAATAAAGTAGTATTATTAAAGACAGACAGATAGAACACACTTCATGCTGACAAGTCTTGACCATGAGCCAGCAGCTTTCCCTGCATGGCTCTCTTTCTAGACTCTATTTTTATGTGCACAATCAATAGCGGAATTAAGAATTGCCTTGTATTTGCTCTTCATGGGAAAAGATTTCAAATGTAGAGTGCACCACTGCTTTTTGGATGCAATTAACAGTGCTCAACATAATATTGTCTTTTGGCCCACAGGAAGATGCTGTTGGATGACACCAAATTTCCACCATCTCCAAGTAACTTTTATGCATAGAGTGCCCAGCCCAGAGTACACTGGGCGCAGGGTATCATTGGTCTTTCGGGAGATACGGAGCAGTATTATTAATTGCTGAGTTACACAGTGAGTGCCAGCAACCACTCTTTGCCTAACAGGTCGGAGAAACTGTATATGAACCACATGGGCTAGGAATGACATGAGTCATGCTCAGTTAGCTGCTCTACTTCTTTGTTGAAAGATGCCTGTGATACTCCTTGGTCAGAAAATAATACTAAGGGCTTTGAAGAATGAGAATAAAGACAAAATGAGAATGAAGAGGGGAAATGAGAGCACAGAGGATTTCCTTTATTCTTTCCCCAAAGAGAAAAAAGACAAACTGCCAGATAAACATGAACTGATGTGTTCCCTTTGCCACACGTGTTTTGCTGTAAAGCCCTTATGTCAAGAAGCTGCAATATAATTAACTCCTGTTTTGTTTTACTGTTTATGCATAAAGGCTACTGCTCCTCAGATGGAGATGGCCATACCCGCTGCAGAGCATACCAGCTATCTCCTTGCTCATGGGTTGTGGCACCAGCCAATTCCTTTGTGTGATTTATCACCTGGTAATCCATCTCCTCCATCCATTATCCTGCACAAAAATCAGCTCTGGACAGCCACTTTCTCTGGAGCATAGCAGGCAGAGCTGTCACTTTGCCTACCCTGTTCTCAGCAGGGCAAGGGGATTTTGTCTTTTCAGATTCAGTAAGCCTCGTGGCAATTTGGTTGAATGTCTTACAGGTGGAAATAACAGGTCTGTGCACATTAGGCTAGACTGATGACCTGTGTAAACATTTCTCTTCAGTTGGGATGGCTCTTCCAACTTAGGACTTGCCAGCATCTGTAAGATTCATGCAAGTTACCCCTCATGAACCTTTTTATTTTCCACAGGCTATTTAAGCATCAATTAACGAAGCCTCTCAAACCTTATTTTACTGAAATCAAACAGATCTGTTGCTTCTATGCCGAACTGATAAACATGACGTACAGTGATTTTAAATGCTCCAACTGTAGCTTGTGCAAACATCAGCGATAATTTATGGTGTGAAACTATATATATAAGCAAAACAATGCATTATTGTATGCCAATTCTTTGATGTTTGAAATCTGTTTCTAGGGTTTTTATTTATGCAATCCATGTGCATATCCATTCATCATCTAAATAGTGCACCATATTAAGGTACACTACAATACCATTCATAAGCAGTGTCAAAGGTTTTTATATTAGAAAGTTGTAACTATATCAATAAATTCAACACATTCCTCTAAAGTAGACATTTGCTTATTAGAACAAGCTTGGTTTAAGTTGATTTCATGTATGGAATCAATGAAGCCAACAGAAGTTTCTTGTGTGGACCTAGTCTAAATTGTCAAGGTTTGGGTCCGGATCAGCACCTCCGTATTTATATGACAGCTAGCTAGAACTACTCCAGTGCAAATATTAGCAGTGGTGAAGCATATGCAGAAAAATAACACACTGCAATAGAAATTAAAATTCTCCTGCCTGCAGCTGTGCAGCTCACAAAGTATCTCTGTTCTGCAAAAAGCTCCATGTACAATAAAGAAAAAGAGAAAAAAGGAAAAAACTGTGTTTTCCTTCAAAGACTCAACAAAAAGCAACATGTCCTTTCAAGAACAAGACTTTCACCTTTGATACAGCTGTATTGGATCTAGAATTTGTCATGTGCTTAGGGAGAGGACTCACAAACCCAAAGAGAGTTCAGGTTGGGGAAAATAATTAATTTCTATTCCTCTTCTTCAGCTCAGTCAACCTCATGGGGGGAGGTGCCAGAAAACATTACTGCCCTCCCTTTCTTCAAATTAAAAAAAAAAAAAAAGTAGATGAAGAAGGAAAGGGGAAACAAAGATACAGAAAGGAACTGGGGAGGGGAGGAGTAGGGACAGGTTGCTGAGAAGCAAGAAGAAAAAAGCATTTGTAAAATTAAAAGGCAGGGCCCCATCAGATTGTGTCGGGTAGAGGAAAGCGTGTCGTAGGCAGGAGTAATTGGTAATCGGAGCAGAAGTGAAGAAAGGGATGATTTATGGGAGCATGGAGACAGGGGTGGAATAATTTTTGGAGCAGAACGGGGAACTTACTGAACGCCTGAAACTCAGCTACTTATCCACTCGTTCTCGTGATAAATTAGCTCTTGTTTAAAGTAACCGGAGCTCCATTTTTCATTCTGATTACTACACTTGATATCTCTCTCTCTCCTTCTGTTTCTCTCTGACCACTGCCCCTTAGCAGGTTCTCTGAGCTGAGGCAATGGGTTTATGGAAACTCTTCACCCCTCCATTACACTGCTCCCCCCACACACCTTCCAATTACTGTAGGGTTAACTCTTTAAGTTGCTCTGTTTCTCTGAGCAGTTTCTCAGGGTTGACCTGGGAGCTTATGGAACATGATCCTCCATTTATGTATGGTGGGGGGAAGGTGGAGGGGGTTGGGTGTGTGCGCGCACACACGATGCTTGCATGCATATGGAACAAGCATAGTGGTATGTCATGGCTTCCAGCATTTCCTTGCCACATTTGGAAAGCTGCAACATGTCTGGCCTAGAGCACATCAGGTTATTACTAGGAATGATCTATTTTGCGGTGCCACCCAAAGTGACCGCACCTTCCTCAGGCTCAAGGTCTCACTGTTCAGTTTACCACCTAAATCCACATGAAGACTCGGGTGAGACAACAGGCAAGACTGAAACAAGTGGCAGATAGGGGGTGACATACAGTGTCAGACTTGCCATGAGCAAGAGTAGATGATTTTAAGACAACTTATTTTAAAATATGCTTTTAATAAAAAATTGTACGGCAAACAAATACTAATAAATATCAAGTTTCTTACTGACATCAGAAGCAGTTATTTTCCTAAAAGCATCAAAATACTGAAGTGGGTCACAAAGATTTCAAGGATTAAGCGGTTTTGCCAGTTAGTTCAGGGAACACAAAAGACAAAGTATAAAGGGTACCACAGGGGACAGACCAGCTAGGTTCCTGCTACCTTCCCTTATAAGTGAAAAGACATGAAGAGCAAATTGCTGAGAATACTGAGGAATAAAGTACAAGAATAGACAAGCCAGGAGTTGGCCCGTTATTGCAATTAGTCTAGAACTAGGATATAAAAAGAATAAGTGGTTATTCACTGAAATTAAAAGGCGACAAAGTAATTTTTCCACATACAATAATTAGCTGGTGCAATCTTCACCTCAACTGCTATTAATGCCAGGAGTTTGGCGCAATTGAAAAGGTTGAGGCAGGTGTAAGGACATATCTAGACCTATGTTGGTTGGTGCGGACACCAACAGCTAAGCCCCTGCACAAGGAGCCAATTTCTACATATACAGTCTCAGCAGATGTGACCCCGCAGTCCAGCTGTTCCTTAACTGCCCCTGCCCCTTCTCAACTCATTTTGTGTCAGTCATAGCGAAAGACAAGGCATCAGGTAAGCAAAGGACACCAGATCTCAGCAGCAGATACCGCAGCAGCGTGTGACCTCCCACATAGGACAGCACAGCCATAAACCTCACTGAACAAATACACTGCCTGCCCCACGCAGGTTACACTCAGTGTAACTGTAGTGTAACTCTGTCACATATGACAGGACACAACATCGGTGAAACTGCACATTCAGTTCTAGCTCCTGTGAAGCATCCCTGTTCTGATGAGTGTTGTCTGCCTGATTTGCAGCTACTGCCTGCCCTGTGACACCTCCTGTACTGCCAACCTGAATACACTCTCCTAAGCACAGTTCAGTTAAATCACACCAAACCACGTTCAAAATTGAGCTTATTCTAGTAAAGCTAGCATAAACTTAACTCAGGTTTCTCTTGTATTTCTGTATCCAGCAGGTAGTATAACCACACATCATCATCTTTATGACAGAAAAGATTAATATTAGGATAGGTACTTTTCTAAATGAGAAGATACACCTCAACAAAATGTATTCATACTGCTGTCTCTCAACACAGGCCTTTTTCTTATGGGCTTTCAATGCTTATTCTATAAACATAATGATCTCCAAGTTCAAGCAGAGCAATCCCATCTCCATTGCCTTCTTATTCATACTTCTATAGAACCGTGTGTTACATGAACAACCTGGTAGCACTGAACTCCTGCTATTACCTATGTTAGTGTGGGAGGCATTCTTTGAATAAGAAATTACAGCTTGAGTCATGAGTTGCTTTGGAGGAAAGTCTAGGTAAAGTAAAAAACTGGAAAAAAAGCTATAAGCATTGCCATTACCAAAACCAGCAGATGGGCAGGTTGCTTGGAAACAATGATGGAGTCTCTGCCTTGAAGGAGTCATAAAGTGTGTATGAGCCCAGGCCTACTAAACACATATTTACAAGTTCACAGCCTGATGTGGTTCTCACAAAACTCACTAGAAAGCTACCTTTGGAAGATAAATGGGACCACCAGGTATTACATCATTAGTATTTCACCAGTTATGTCAACACAGCTACGTTGCGCAGGCAGGGACTGCAGACCAAGGCCCCGAGCAAAAAAGCAACTACAAGAGAGGCAACAGGCAAGGACAAGGTGTGCAATAAAAGGGTGAAGATAATGAACGTGCATTTTCTTTGAGGTGAGTATACTGCACATCCTCTAACCTTGGAGGATGCCCAGGAGGTTTGGAAAGGGGATGAGGGTGGTTCACAGTTGTTAATACATTTTTATTATATATTTTATTATATTAAGTAGAGGGCAAACTGATCACTATGACCAGACAAGGACAGGGAGATTAGCCTTACTGCAGTGATGGGCAGTTTCTTTCTTGGAGTCCAGACAGCTAATCTACCCACCATGGTTCAGACAGCGCTCACTTTATCTGTACTTGGGAGCCCAATCCCATCTCTCCTTCTCATACCTTTGATAGCAAGCAGCTAGATTTTCAGAGATTTCAGAAGCAAAAGTGTACAAAGCAAATGAAGACTCTGAAAGTTTTGCTTCTATACACAGTGATTTCAATGCAAGAGCATCTAGCATAGTCTCAGAGACGAAGAGTTACACTTGAGAATCCAAATCGATATGCTTAAAATCTACTTAAACTTCCCCAGTTTGAGGGAAAGAAGTAGAAATCTGTATTTTCAAAGAGAGAATCCTCAAATCTGTGGAATAGGAAATGCAGCTTATTTAAATCAATAATTAATTATATTAGTTTTTAAAAATGATCTTTCAGAATTATCCCAGAACTATAACTGTCAGATTTCATAGGAAAAGACAAAAAATCAGTGAAACAAAATGTCTGCTCCTAAAACTCCAGCATAGGGCACTAATCCAAGGGAAGAGAATTAGTGGATTTCAAAGAATAGTACTCTGTTTTCTCTTATCCTGCTCAGTGCTGCTGCACCGGATCATATGTTTTACACCAAAAGTATAGACAGCACACAGCAACTTTCACAAGTTTTGGAATACGTCAAGTTGAAAAGCATGACGAAAGTATGTAAAATTGTTCTCTGGGGAGACCAGTTTGTTGTAGAAACACCAGGCAGTAATGTTGCGTCCTTTACCACAGCCCATAAGAAGAAAACTAGGAAAATAACTTTTTTTTTTTTCCTTAATCCCAGAGGAGACCTATTGTTTTTACTCTTGGATCCCAGCTGACAGACTTGGCATTTGAGATACAGCACTTGAAAACACAAGCAGGACAAAAGCAGAAGCTTCCTTCTATGGAAAATTTCAAAGGTAATAGGCCACAATCCTGAAGTAATAAGCTTATGCTTTCTTCAAGGAAGTGAAGTAGATGGGGCCTAAATGAGCTATATGGTTCAAATTCAACCTGCATGAAATTTGTCACACCTGTAGTTTTAAACTGGCATCCAGAGCAGCTTGGGTCTGGAAAAATAAACACACACTTATTTTTTCCTGAAGGACTTTCAAGTGGTGAAAACCTACTAGGCAGGTCTTGCTATAGACCATATGTTGGGACTGATTCCTTTGTTAGACTGGGATACTTTCTCTTGTGATTTTCTATAAGACCACTGCCTTGGTGGATTACAGCAGCTGCTCCTTTCTTCTAGAACTACCTGACCAACACAGTGCTGAGGTAACTTATGGACAAACCAGAAGCAGTTTAGTATAAAATGGTGTACAAGTTACCTCTGGCATCCGACTGCCTTTTTACTGCCTTGGCTCTGACCTAGTCAAAGAACTGCAGAACTGCCTTCCTGATGAGACTGCTGACAGGAAAACTTCTCAGTGCGACTCTCGGCCATCTTCTCTGCAAAATGAATAAGACACTAGTTCAGCTGGGACACACGGCCAAGAGGTAGTACTGACTGGCTCTGTTACTGCAAGGTGAATGCTGCAGACTGAAGGACTACTCAAACCACAGCCAATCAACTGAGAAACTCTTCTTTATTATACCTCAGTGTATCTGATACTGTAACCCAAAGGTTCACATATCCCAGCTGTCTCCCTCAGTGATCAAGACTACCAGGATGCAAATATGACACAGTCCTTCATGTGTTGGCAAACTCATCCTGTTTAGCCTAGGAGCTCAGATGAGCAGGCAAGCAAGCATTATCTTTGCAGCCATTGCCTTCCTCCTCTGTCCTGCAAAACCAGCTAGTCTTCAGGGAAACATCGAGCACTCAGTGGAAAGGAATAGCTGAAATATTCAGAGGATATCAGGACATCCCGTCCTTACAAAGAAAAAAAGCATTCATTTATGGGACAGCATCAAAATTCTGTGGCTCTCCTTTCTGGTCCTCTTGAGAGGGAAGAAAGTCATTGTTACTCAGTGGACAGTGAAAATTTCTCCCTACTTATTTCCAATGCCAAGCCAATAGAGAAAAACTTTTTTGGAAACTTTTTTGAATGATACCTAAAGTTCTTAGAGGTTCTCCCATTTCTGTTGCCTTCTAGACCATACTGGAATTCGAATAACCTATCTGATTTATTTGGGGTATTGTAAAATACCACAGGTAGAAGGGAGATGAAGGTGGAGAGAAGAATCCTAAGATACAATGGATATATTTATTTTTTTTAAGAACTATCGTTGCTCTCTTCTATGCCCCCTCCCCTGGCAAAGGTGAACTGCATATCTTTAGTTAATAATTAACTTGTCATGAGCTCCATCAATATCCCATCATCTAAGTGACAGAGGGAAGGGAGGCGATGGGGGAGGTGATCAGCACGACGTGCCAGCTCTGCCCGCAGCCTGTGATCTCGTCTCGGCCATAATAAATAGGATGAAATGCGCTCCTGATAAATGCCCATGTCATGGAGAGATTTTACCTTCACTCAGAAACAATGTAATATCTCAGCTATTACCCAAAATAATTTATCAATGTGTAATAGCTTTGTGCAGAGCTCAGATAGGAGGGGAGCAGCGCTGCCCGAGATGGATGGATCCTACCTTCTGCTTTTAATTTTTAATGCTCGTAGGCAGCTTCACATTAAAGGCCAGGTGTCATATATAGACTTAATGTAAGAATGGAGTTCATGAATTCTAATCAGGAGAGAATCTCCCTCTCTCTTCTCTTGCTTTAGTCACTTGTCCGTTTTTTATTTATCAATTTTCTTCTCTTTCTGTACTCCCATCTTCTTTGCCTCTCTCTTTTGGTCCATTTCTTCCCCCCTATTCTTCATATACATTTCACTTCCTGTCTCTGTACCAAAACTATTTGGGTATCTATTTGCTACTTCTAAAAACTGTACCATCGCTTAAGGACAAAACAGAAGACTGGATCTACTTCTGCCTTGGTCCTGGTGTCATCATTTGTATCTGGAAGAACAAACTCAACACAGGTACCAGATCAGTATATTAGCATCCAGGAAAAAATCCCAGTACTGTAATGATCAAAAGTGGAAAAATCTGGACTGTGGCCATCAAAATTCAGAGTGGAATTGCATTGCTGAAAAAATCCTGGCTGTAAAGGGCCAGTGGAGAAGGTCCATCCCGCATCCCAGCCAAATCACATATCCCTGCAAAGAAACACGTTCCTTCAATTGGGAAAAATATATCACTGTGAATCCAAAAAATGCTGTGTCCCAAGGTCTCATTTTCCTAAGATTTCTAGTCTTCTTATAGCCATGTCAGCCACATAAATGTTGTCCTCTTCACTTTCAACATTATGCATGAAAACCCAGTTGGGGCCCAGCTTATCTGGTGGCCTGCATCAAAGGAACCTATTCAGGGACCTATGTAGAAGTACGTAAAATCTCCAATATGGACAACTGGACAATGCCAGGAAGTTCTATCATTAAAAACACACCATTAGGGCTAACATTAGAAATAACATTATTGCATCAATACACTACATCAAAGTATGACGTAGCGTCTGGGTGAGACATACCTGAAAGGAACAGCAATGTATGACAGCGCTTCCTAGCTCTGCGCAAAGAACCGAGCTCTAGGAAGGAAGGAGGGAGCACCACTTACTGGCCAGAATGCGCAGCAAGGGACAAGACAGTTAATGCAAAGAACAGCTGCAAAGACCAAGGAAGAGCCACAGGCTGCAAAAAGGAAAAAATCGACTGTTTGGACCACAGCTTTTGTTTGCACTCCGATGTGAAGGAAAATAAAAGCACACCAAGGCAATACTGCCCACAGGAGGAGCACTGCCAGAGCTGCAAACCCTTTTATAACCACTTTGCTGACTTGCAAGTTATGAGGACACCAGTGCTGAGAGGAGCTTGGGCTTGATTTCCTGTTTTCTATTAACAGAGGAAACATTACCTGCTCTGTTTGTTGGTTGACAAAGCAAGGGCCACAGGCTGAATGACTCTCGGGAGTTCCTTCAAAAGATAAGACTCCTCTTGTGCCTAAAGACCAGGATGGCATAAAAAGGTTCTGCTGGTGCTGCTCCAATGTTCCTTTTAGCAGATCAACAGAGGATAACCACTTTTTGGGGTTGCATTGTCCGTGAACTCTTTTCCTCACCACTCAGACATCTTTCCAGAACTTAACACACAGACCATTTATCCCCTTGTGGTACTTAGCATATTCCTCAGCCTACCACACCAACACAGCGGAGTTCTGTTCTCAAGCACCAAACTTGGTATGGGAACAGACTACAGGAAACTCTCCTTTCTTGTTTCTTACCTTTTGCAAGGATTGCTCTGAGAACATTCCTCTGTTTTCACCTTACTACTTCCCAGCAATGCACGTCACACAGTTCTAGAGATCAAATCTGTCCCAGCTAAAACAAGTAGCATGCCCAAAACTTCATTTGCTTTCTATTGCTTCTCACTAGGTGGTTGATCAATGGAAGAGAAAGGCTGGTGTCCCAGTCTGACAAATTCACTCTGCGCACTAAGAAGCCACATCTATAAAATATGTTTAAAACAAGTTTTATGAAAAAGTTATTGCATAACTGATAAAAAACAAGACTTAGCTTTGTATTCAGCTTTATGAATGTCAGAATAAGAGACTGCAAATCTTTGGACAGCAAACCTGAAAAATAAGAGGGTGGAAAGCCGAAGTTGTATTGCTGAGCCATAATATGGTACTGTGGCACAGGGAATGTGTGGCTGTTTGTGGGCGGAAGCTCTGGAAACTTCAGGCTGCCTATGAAGATTCCCAGTTTTTCTAGGAACCCTTTACAAACACTGCCTGCGTGCTCACGCCTTACTGAGCACATTTTGCTCCTCTATGTCTGTGTATAAATGTAGCACTGCAAAGGCGAGACGCTAGCATCCCCTGGTGCAGCAGCCTTCGGACACCCTCTGTGATATAGTTATCTGAACTAATAAGAAGGAAAGATGTTGTATGAGGAGGACAGAAAGATAGCCTTACCTCCCATGAATACCACTCACTTAGTGGCTTTAGCCTGGCTCCGAGCCAGGAGGAGAGCAGCATGCCCTTGTCTGTGTGGAATGAAAGCGCATTGCCGGCTGCCAAATTACCTCGGGCAGACAGCGACTCCAAGGACCAAACTAAGAGCTCTAAACTCATTCACTCATGGACCGCGATCCTTCCTACCCCTACAGGGGTGTGATAGAGAAAAAAGAGGTACATCCCCCAGGTAACAGTCTCTTGCATCACACAGCCCAAGCCTAATAAGGGTCTATTGCTGTCTCATTCCATTGCTAACACTGTGACTCTAACTGCCTTGTACTACAAATTAATTCATTCCTTCAGGCCTTGCTGTTCAGTAACTGGCTGTCACAGCAATCTCCCGAGGAGCTAATTGAGAGTTGTGATCCGTGCAGTATTTCCATTAGTGCTGTAATGACAGGCAGCTAGACACACACATGCACGCTCGCACACACACAGAGCACAGGTTCCTCTGTCCCCACAAAGGGAAGCAGATAACAAGCCAGAGCCGTCTCAAGTGCTAAGCAGCAGCTGGGAGAAAGGGAAACAGGAGGAACAAGTTCCATGACTCAACCTGAGGTCCCCCAAACTTTGCCTGAATGAGAGCAACTTGCTGGGAGCTCAAGACAAGCTCCTAATTCACACTAGTGGAACAAAATTACTTCCTATATGCCTCTACTGTACAGTGGCACCGTCCCCAGACTGCAAATCCCACCCAACAAGTCACCTCTATTTGAATGGCCTTCCCCATTGCATGGTGGGACCTGTAGTCTCCATAGAGATGCTTCTTGATTAAGGATGATTGCCGTTGTAGTTGTGCGTGGCACTGCAGAAGCTACTAATATTAGAGTCTTGCAGGTTCTGCTTAGCAAACTAGAAGAGGTGTTAATTTGGGAAGAATGTATTTGATCAGTTATGATGTGGTTCATTCAGGAACCTGGATAGCTCTGCCATGAAGTCTGTTTATGAACTTAGTCTCTTTTTCGTTTGTTTTTCCTTTCATGCCTAGTTTCCAGAGGATTAGCAGGAAAACATTCAATTCAGCACCTCCTGTAGCTGTGCCACCTGCTGGTAAAGCTGTCTAAGTCTTTGGCACATCTAAGGACACATTTTATGTCCTAACTGGACTACATCCTCACGGTTCTCACCCAGAGAGCAGAGGACATGCAATTCTGTGCTGTCACTGATGATTATCTACTGTAGTCAGTGTTCTCTTCGGCATTTGTCCACTTTTTTGAACTAACTCTAGAATTAACACTACCATATCTGAGACGTTCTCTATATACAGACAAACATGTATCCATTTAACTTAATTGTCTTAGCAGTTGGCCAGATGGATGCAGACTAGTTCGGTAGGCGCTTCTCACTGAGTGCTTTATTAATTCCAAAGCTGTGACCAGTTTCTTTATAAATTAAAGACAGTTTCAATGTCTGTTATCAATGGAAAACAAAATCACAACAATTACTTTGAATGACAATGCATGAATCCTTTAAAAATGTAGTTCTGATGTTGGTGTTTTTAACCTTAAAAAAAAAAAAAGACTATTTTAAATTGCCCTAGTAATTAAAATTCTGTGACGTTTTAAGTATCTAAGCAAACCAGGATGTATTTGCAAGTGAATTATTTCAGAGTGATCTGTGCAATTATCATAGCAGACAGACAGATCTAAGCCAGCAGTTCCAGTCAGCTGTAAATTGAGGCTGTTGCAATGGCAGAAGTAATGCTGCCACGTGTAAAGAGGCAGCTCATGCAGGGGAAATCTGAGACGGTGAAGACATCCTCACTCCGGCCTGGGCTGCTCTTGCATAGTCCCAGGTTTCCAAAGGCAGCTTTTTAGCAAGACAAAGAGCTGCAGGTTCTTCAAAGCATTCCAGAGAACACAGTATTCTATTCTGACTACCAGTGCAGTCTGGCTTTACAAAAATACCTAGGGAAGATACCTATTCAAGGTACACAAACAGCCTTTAGGGCTCAGATAGAGGATTAAGTTACTGAGCCTTAAGAAGTCGTGGCATATAATCTTAGCTTGATAATTGAGCACGTGCGTGCTCCTGGCATGTGATAAATGCAAGGTCGTTTGACTTAACCTAGGAGAAGACAGCATTAAGTGGAATTACCCCGTGTCTGCTGCAGGCTAGTTGTGTACACAGCTGTTACCACAGCTCAGCTGATACATGTCAATTTGTTCAGTTGTGCTAAATGTTCCAGCATGTACAAACCCCGATTCTGCCCTCTTGTGACAATATCTTATGAAAATGAGGTTCTTTTAAAAGTCAGATTAATTTGATAAAGGAAATACATACATTTCAAAAACTTTCACGACAGTTAAGTATGCCTGGAAACTAGTTTCACAGAATGATAGAATGGCCTAGGTTGGAAGGGACCATAAGATCATCTAGTTCTAACCCCGCTGCCATGGGAAGGGACACCTCCCACTCGACCTGGTTTCTCAAAGCTCCATCCAACCTGGCCTTGAACACTTCCAGGGATGGAGCATCGACAACTTATCTGGGCAACCTGTTCCGGTGCCTTACCACCCTCATGGTGAAAAATTTCTTCCTAGTATCTATTTTAAATCTACCCTCCTCCAGTTTGAAGCCATTACCTGTGATCCTGTCACTACATGCCCTTGTAAAAAGTCCCTCTCCAGCTTTCTTGTAGACCCCCTTCAGATACTGCAAAGCTGCTATGTGGTCTTCCTGGGGCCTTCCCTTCTCCAGACTGAACAACCACAACTCTCTCAGCTTGTCTTCATAGAAGTGCTCCAGCCCTCTGATCATCTTCCTGGCCCTCCTCTGGACCCACTCCAACAAGTCCCCGTCCTTCTTGTGCTGAGGACTCCAAAGCTGGATGCAGGACTCCAGGTGGGGTCTCACAATAGTGGAGTAGAGGAGCAGAATCACCTCCCTCAACCTGCTGGCCACGCTTCTTCTGGTGCAGCCCAGGATACAGTTGGCTTTCTGGGCTGCAAGCACACATTGCCAGCTCATGTTGAGCTTCGCATCCAGCAACACTCCCAAGTCCCTCTCCTCAGGGTTGCTCTCCATCCATTCTCCACCCAACCTGTATTTGTGCTTGGGATTGCCCCGACCCATGTGCAGGACCTCGCACTTGGCTTTGTTGAACTTCATGAAATTGGCACGGGCCCACCTCTCAAGCCTGTCCAGGTCCCTCTAGATGGCATCCCTTCCCCTCAGCGTGTCAACTGCTTCACACAGCTTGGTATCATTGGCAAACTTGCTGAGGGTGCACTCAATCCCACCATCCATGTCACCGACAAAGATGTTGAACAGCACTGGACCCAGTACCCACCCCTGAGGAATGCCACTCAACCAAGCGGTTTCCGCTTGGACATTGAGCCATTGACCACAACTCTTTGAGTGTGACCATCCAGCCAGTTCATTATCCACCAAGTGGTCAATCCATCTTTCCAATTTAGAGACCAGGATGTCATGCAGGACAGTGTCAAATGCTTTGCATAAGTCCAGGTAGATGACATCAGTTGTTCTCCCCTTATCCACCAACACTGTAACCCTGTCATAGAAGGCCACCAAATTTTTTAGGCGTGAGTTACCCTTGGTGAAGCCACGTTGGCTGTTACCAATCACCTCCTCGTTTTCCACATGCCTTAGCAGAGTTTCCACAAGGATCTGCTCCATAACCTTGGTGGGCACAGAGGTGAGACTGACTGGCCTGTAGTTCTCCAGGTCTTCCTTTTTTCCGTTTTTGAAAATGGGGGTTATGTTTCCCCTTTTCCAGTCAGCAGGAACTTCATCACACTGTCATGACTTTTCAAACATAACAGAAAGGGGCTTAGCAACTTCATCCACCAGTTCCCTCAGGCCCAGCGGATAGATTTCATCAGGTCCCATGGACTTATGTACCTTCAGATTCCTTAGATAGTCTCCTACTTGGTCTTCACCTACAGTGGGTGGTTCTTCATTCTCGCAGTCCCTGCCTTTGCCTTCTGCAACTTGGGCAGTGTGATTAAAGCCCTTGCCAGTGAAGACTGAGGCAAAAAAAGTCATTGAGTACCTCAGCCTTGTCCAGATCCCAAATGACCAAGTCTCCCATTTCCTTCCAGGGAGGGCCCACATTTTCTCTAGTCTTTCTTTTATCACTGACATACAAGTTTTTCTTGTTGCCCTTTATGTCCCTGGCCAGATTTAACTCTATCTGGGTTTTAGCTTTCCTAACCTGATCCCTGGCTGCTCAGACAGTTTCTCTGTATTCCTTCCAAGATACCTGTCCTTGCTTCCAGCCTCTGTAGGCCTCCTTTTTGCTTTTGAGTGTGTCCAGGACCTCCTTGTTCATCCACGCAGGCCTCCTGCCTTTTTTGCCTGACTTATTCACTGTTGGGATGCATTGCTCCTGAGCTTGGAGGATGGGATCCATTGATCTTAACCAGCTTTCTTGGGCCCCTCTCCCTTCCAGTGCTTTATCCCATGGAACCCTACCAAGCAGATCCCTCAACAGGTCAAAGTCTGCTCTCCTGAAGTACGGGGTGGCAAGCTGCCCTAAGGATCTCAAACTCTACCATTTTGTGATCACTGCAGCCAAGGTTACCTTTAAGCTTGACATTCCCCACTAGCCCCTCCTCGTTGGTAAGAACAAGATCCAGCATAGCTCCTCTCCTCATTGGCTCCTCTACCACTTGGAGAAGAAAATTGTCATCAATGTATTCCAAGAACTTCCCGGATTGTTTGTGCCCTGCTGTGTTGTCCCTCCAACAGATATCAGGGTGGCTGAAGTCCCCCATGAGGATGAGGGCCTTTTTTTATATATACAAAATTTTATCCTGTTGTCATCTGTAATCCCTTGGGAAGATGTAGTTTCAATGGGAACATGTAAAGGCTCTTCAGTTGTTATCAGAGGAGTTCTTTGTGGTGTTAGTGTATGTCTTGACATTGTAGAGTGAGGTGGTGACAGAGGCCTCATCACTGGTTTTGTTACCAGCCTTGTTGTCACTGGCACATAGCTAGTGTCAGTCAAGTCGTTGGCCTGGTCACCAGCTTTACGTAACAAGAACAGGCACATACGGTGGTCTGAGGAGTTGCCTTTTGCCTACATCAGGAATCCTATTAATTATACCACTGCCTCCCTTAGGGAGCGTGCTGTTGCCCTTGAATATATTGTATGGACCAGGTGTTCAATCATAACATTAGGAATAAGTATGCAGTTTGTTCCATTGTCTCTGTACCCTTCTTTATACTTGCATTTGTAGGATCCTGGTGTATTGTAACACCAGAAAGAACTACCACACTAATGGTCACCAAGGGAACATTCATCTATATCATACCATTGGTATTTGCCTCCAATGCACATTAGATCAAAGACTTTATGACACCTTAATATAGGTTAATGTAGGATGTTCTGAGATATCCATGTAAATCCATACTGTAATATGTTTGGCTTTTCTGTATATAATTGTAATTACAATTTTCAACTGGACATAGCTACAATAGATATAAAATAATCTCAAAGGGACACAGCGGAACACAACAGATTGGGTGCATCTTCTTCTGCAGAGAATCAAACTGAAAGCTCACACCCATCAAGAATAGACCCTCCCATCACTCAAGGCAAGCTTCTGAAAAAAGACAAGAGGAGGTCAGTGCAGAAAGTTCCACAAGCAAAGGGGCATAGGAGATCCTGGAACAGGCCATACAGCCCATTAGGGTATGGTGTGTCCTGGGGCTTCTTTTCAAGGATCATTCAGGGCATGCTCAAGGAATATGCAATGTGGGCATAAAGCTTCTCTCTGTTATTGATGTTGGGAAAGCTGTGATATAAATGGAAAAGGGCCCAAGTTCTGACCAATAACTTCATTGTTACAGAAATACTACGCACCACAAATAGCTTTGGCTTCTATGCAAAGTGTAAGTCATACCTTTTCCCTTAAAATGTGATACTAGATTGTTTCCAGCTGAGGGGCGGGGGTGGAGTGCAGACATACAAGTAGTGATTTATTCCAGACTGTTTTGAACTGATTACTTGGAGGGAGCTTCTAAAGTGAGGTTACTGATTTAGTAAGCATGGCATGTATTTCAACACAAACTGATCTCTTCATAACTCTGCCATGCCACACATATAGCTACATAGCATGACAGAATCACCCCAAACCTGAATCAAGTCCTGCGGCTGTAATATGTGAAAGAAGCCCCTGTTCGTGTCAGCATTTGACATCCGCATGGCCTCCATGCACAGCATAATTTTGGGGTCTGACTGTTTTGCTGCCAGCAAGCCTCAGTGTCTGTTTCCTACAACATAATCCTGTCAATATGTGCACAAGTTTTTTCCCATGGCTCATCAATGCTCAAATTTTTTTTTCTTCTTTTTTATAGAGGAAGACCTCAAGCCTGCCAAACTTTTGGTGCTCACTGCATGGTTCAGTTCAATCATTCAATCACATATCCATAGCTTTACTTGAATGTTCTTGCAATGAGCAATGTAGTCACAAGCAGAACATCTCTTGCACATGCGCTGTTCCACAGCTTGGTCATGGGCTGGGGTGGGCAGAAGCACAGTTGGACTCACTTGGTACGCTGGCAAACAAAGCACTTGTGCACGTAGGCTCAGGGAAGTCTGGTGAGTTCTTGCAAGATGCAGTGAAAACCAATTCCTATCAAGATTTTTTTCAAGTTAGTACAACACAGAGAACTCTGGGTTGTACCTCCAGAGATCCTAGCATGAAACCTGGGTAAGTACTTGGTCAGCACATGCACAGCTACTGTATGCGAGTAATGGGTTGTGTGGCTCTGCAGAACTGCCATGCTCCCTCCTGGAAAGGTTTGGCATATCCTATGCTGACGGAATACCTGAGGGACAGCTGTATAATGTAACAGTGTTGAAACGTCCAAAAATAAAACAATGAAACAGGTCTGTGATACTCTATAGTCTCTCTGAGACTTCTCTAGCAGTGCCCAAGTCTGTTGCTGGCTCCATACATCTGACACACAAAATGGAAACTGGATGCAAACTAAAGTGGGGATGCACCAAGTCAGCAGCTTCACAGCAGAAAGCAGATATGGCAACTAAAGCCTCCTCACACCACACCTTCTCTAGCAAATCCAGGCCAGCCCTAGGGTGCAGTACACTGCACCTGTCTCAGCTCAAGAGGTCCTTGCAGCTTGTGTTTCATGGAAGACATATATCTACCGCGTGAATAGATCTGCTGTTCCTGTGAGAACAGGCATCTTGAGAGGAGGAGTTGTCCTGATGCAGCAAGTTCATCACATCATCTGGAAAGAACGTTTGGGGGATATCTAGTCCAGTCATGAAGTAGGTGTCAGCTGTACCTTCATCTAGCTGAGTCTTGGAAACTTCCAAGGATGGAAGTTCCATCATATCTGTGAGTATCATGTTTCACCGCAGCACAGGCCCCCTAGGGAAGTTTTACCTGTGCCTAATTTGAATACCCTAAGACACAGCATGTACTGCTTGCCATAGCTGACAGAAGACCAAATCTTATCTAGACTATTATAAAAATGGTAAGCGTAAAATTAGCAAAAATAAGCAAACAGGCACGCAAAACCAGCATACAAATGCATTTCTCATGCTACCTGAAACACAGCACTAACTACAGGAATTCCTTCAGGATTTCTGTTTTCAAAAGCTCTCTCAGTCAGCACAACTGAAGAAAGATTACGGTACTCTGATACTCCCTCTGACAGAATAAAGCTGCATGAAAACAATCAAGAGAACATTAAACAATCTCTGACTGCAAGCCCAGCTTCCACAGCATTCTCTGTTCAGTAGGCCAGTCTACAGAGCAGGGACTTCAGTCTCTGATTATGGCCCCCTAGTTGTGCTGCTCATTTCTCCAAGGTAGTTATGAAGTGCAAATAAACTCACAGGGGGACACTTGCCTCCTCTACTTCTAATTAATGCCACTGAAATTCATCATTAGTTAGTTGTATGAGGGCAGCTCATACACGTGTAACCATCTATCAGGAAACACCTCTTGTACAATACCAAAGGGGCTGTTGAGTGAAGGGAGCCTGTTCCTCAGGAGGTGCTTCTGATTCAGTTCAAGAAAAGGCTAAAGCAGCTAAACTCATGTACCTGCCATGTTCCAGGTTAACTCACTGCATAATTTAGTACTGCTGTCTTACAAATCACACTTAGAATCAAAGAATTAGGATAGGAAAGGACTCTTGGAGGTCATCTGGTTCAAACCGCTGCTCAAAGCAGGCCCAGCTTTGAACATAGATCAGGCTGCTCAGAACAAATTGTGACTATCTCTGAAGACAGTTGCTCTGCAACCAATCACCCATTATGAAGAACTTTTTTCTTACAGCTATTGCTTCTCCCCTGTTGCAGGTTGTATTCGCTGCCTCTCATCCTTCTGCTGTGCTCCTCCAAGTAGAAACTGTTTCTGTCTTCTCTTTAACTACCCATTAGGCAGTTAAAGGCTACAATTAGACCTCCCTTAGCTTTTCCTTCCCCAGCCGAATAAACTCGGGTCTTTCAGTCTCTCCTTTAATCTCATGTGCCCAGTCCTCTAACCATCTTTGTCACCATTGGCTGGACTTGCTCCAGTTTGTCAATATCTTTCTTATACTGGGCAGCCCCAAAATGGACACAGTACTCCAAGTACACTCTTGTAATTACTGACTAGAGGGGAATAATCAGTCCTTCACTTGCTGGATACAGTTCTATTAATGCAACCTAGTATGTACTCAGCCTTCACTACCTCAGAGTCATACTGCTGATTAATCTTCAGCTTGTCTTTCAGGACCCCCAGGTCCTTTTCTGCAGAGCCGCTCTCTAACCACGTGGATTCTAGCCCACGCTGCTTTCAAAAGCAACATTCACTTTCTGAAATGCCTTAGCAACATCACAAAATCAGCATGCAATTTGTAATTCAAGGGCAGTAAATACACCTCATGAGCAGAACAGAAAATAGATGGTTTGTGGGGGTGCCTGAATTTGCTTGCAACTGACATTCTAGGGAGTATTTAGGCATAATTTACAAATTGTATGCCCCTACCACCTACTTCATTTCTTTCCCTAGTACAGTATCTGTGTCTTATGCATTTGTGTGAGATGCCACAACTTTTGCTTTCTCTGATGCCTCGTGCACCAGATGTAGCAGGACATCCCGATCATCTGGGGTCAACTAGGGAGAATGAACAAGGAACAAGTATCTGCTACTAGAGTCAAAGGAAGCAGAAGGAACACATCCTTGCACCACAATCTCTAACCTGCGGGCAAAAGAAAGATTGCTAGTTCAGAGTATCTGGTTCAGAGCAGAGGTCAGGGAGTGAGGGGTATAGAAAAGGCCAGGAGGTGAGCACTACCCCCCCCCCCCCCCCCCAATCTTCTCACTCTGAGTTTGAAGGAACAGAGGGATGAGGAGAAGAGGATCTGCCTGGCCGAGAGAGTAGCAGAAAACAGTGCAGCTCTCCAGAGAGGAAACTACAGCAGGGAGCAGCAAGGAGAAAGGTGGCTCAGGAGCCCATTATGTTTTCACCAAACTGCATTCTTCCACCAGAATGTTCTAAACATCTTAGCACTGCCCCAGGAACAGATCTACAACATTCCTCCTGAATCTAGCTATCTAGCTCCATACCTGGTTAAACTTATCTCCCCAGTGTACACATCAGATTTTATATTCTGATTCCTGATACTATTTACATTTTAACTCACAGTATGTTTCTCTTTCCTGTGGGTGGTTTAGAGCAGATTTCACAGCTGTTAGGCTTTAAATAAAGTATTTGTTCTACTTAGTTGTATTTTAAACGATTCACATCCTGCAGGTATGCCACTTTCTCTCCTCTATCTGCTCTATTTTCCACTTTGCCCAAGCACTATAATCTCCCAAGACAAGATCCATTTTGTCCAGCACTGTAGCTATGTCTGTCAAGGGTGCAATCAATGTTAGAACATTACCTGTGGCAATGGCCTAGAGCAGATACTTAAGGCAAGTTGATTAGAGACTGGGCAGGAACAGAATGACTGTTTCCTTGGGGCACTGGGCTGATGCTTTGGAGATCTAGCCACAATGACCCAAAACACCTTTCCAGGTGTCAATATAAAACACAGCATAGTTTGGGTCATTTCCTCTCACCTCTGCCAAGGAAATGATTTCACATTTTTTAATACTGTAAAATCCTCTGTCATGGTGATTCTTCCATTTTTCTATATCCACATATCAACACACTTAATCTTCCATTATGTCTTCTAGTGATCTGCTTGGCCTAGAAAACTTCCCTTCCTTGTTTTTGGAGTTCGGTAGTATCTTTGCCACTTTCCTTCCCTGCGATTTAAATGAGATGTGATTTTGTGATAAACTCAGACACATTTACAAAACCTGCTAATGCAAACTTAGTAATATCTTTGGAACTGTGGTGAGTGGGAAAAGATGAGGCTGGTACAAGTCCTGTCAACAAAGCTCTGCAGCTGCTGCCATCTTAGTTGCATTCATGCTAAGCATTGGCTGCAGCATATGGTAAAGCTTTCCAGGTATAATCTTAACCAAAGAAACAGAGTAACTGCCACCAAATACAGCAATACACTTGGTGACCTATTTATTTAAATATATCAGTCAGAAAGTATCTTGTATGGAGACCATCATTCTGTAAGGATACGTCTTTGCCTATATGAATCCACAGTCTAAACAACAGAAGCATACAATAACTGTAGAAGAATATGCTGCCAACACGTTCCTGTACCATGGCAGAGTTTTAATGGAAAGTTGATCATTTTAACAATTTCTCTTTTTATGTTACTCTGCCTTGTACAGATTATCCCTGTGTAATAACACGACAAATTTATGGTATCTATTTTGTTTGTTCTGACATTATATATAACTAACATCCACTCATGCAAACTGAAAGAACTCCATGGTAGATCTAGTATTAAAATATTCAGTCTGAATAAGCTATTTGGTAGGATTTGGCCACTCAGAACAGTATTAAAACAAAAACAATGATTTAAAATATCCTGTTGCTTAGTACTTATATCACACTTTGCATTTAGAAGTACTGAAAAACCATTACTTGATTAATCAATCAAGAAGCTATAAAATTAGCTACATTAACTAATTAATTAATCAAGAAGCTGTTAAAAGCCTGACTAAAAGGATATCGATTGCTGCTAGAAATAACAATGCAATTGCAATGTTGCAGTGCACAGATAAGAATTTCAGAGTTGGGAAACAACAGTTTGCGGGTCTATGAGGATTCACGTGCATGGATTTGAGATGCAGCCCAAAGGTGTGTGGCATGGGAAACCAGAAAAGAGCTAGGCTATGCATTGTCACAGGTAAGCGTAAAGGGATGCTTGAAATGGCACCACTTTCAAATGCAAAAGAACAAGCTATGGCTGAGATTCTCCCTTGCAAGTAATTCCCATCCTGAAGAAAAGGTAGGAAAAATTAAAAGAAAACATAGTTCTACTTTATCTGCCTTGGTATCAGCTGCTGCCTTTATTATGGGTTCTCAGACAACTACTGAGATAAGAACTAAAATGTGTATTTACCAATTAATTAATCTTTGATGGGAAGATGCTAATGGCTTGCTCAACACATGCTGCTCACTCTATGATCATGACTCAATTCAGTCTATGAAGTTTTTGCGAGAGATTTGCTGTTAGCCTGTAACGTAACCGTCAGAAGCAGGGGAGATCAAAAGCGGCACCCAGACATAGATAAAATAGAAGCAGCACAGACACCGTTCCCACCTCTGCTGAAGGACATGGTGTGGAAGGGCCAAGCCCTCAGGGCAGGAATGCAGTTTCCCCTGAGGGCAGCTAAGTTAGACATATACTTACTCTTTACCTCTTGTTTACAACCAGGCCATCTATTTTACAACCCGTGCACCTTATGAAGCTGTACACCTTACAGAGCAGGACTGCAGCTAATTTCAGTAGCTTCCCTGATCCAGTCCTCCTAATTGAAGAATTTTTTTGTGCCACTGTGACAAGGCCAAGTAGTAGCTGAGTTTCATCTGCTATTAGCACACGTATGACTCTAAAGCTATGGGAAAGTGTGAGTGAAAGCAGCCACGTTGCTGACTGCCAGAAGGTCTAGTGCACAGGGCTTAACAGCACTACTGGCTGATTGTTCAGGATCCTCCATCTCCCGATCCTATGGTCACACTTCTGATCAGACACTGAACTGCAATAGCAGCACCTCTGGCATAGAAGGGGTGTTTGAGATCTGCTCCACCTACCCATTCCAGAACATGTCAGGCTACACCTCTGTACCAGAGATGAAGATGGCCGCAGGTGACAATATAGGGTGCCATAGAGTGTATATAAACTGAAGGCTACTGCTTAGTGATCATGGCAGTATAAGAGCTGATAGGAGCCTCCCATTCTTCCTAAGCTGAACCGTGGTAGGACAGGTTTTATGTAATGGGATCATTGATCCACTCTCCCCACTTTCTTATTCCAGTTTTCACCCCCCTCCCTTATATTTTATTAAATATCAATCTCTCTTTAGTAATAGCAAACAAACATAAAACGAGAGCAGAATATTATATCCTATAGCATGATAGCAGCTTGAGAGACAGACACACCAGCACAACTGAAGCGGGAAGGAAGGGCAACTTATATCAGGTATTGCCTTCCCTCATAAGGCAAGTATATAGACAGAAGGAGCTCTCGCACAAGTGAAGAAAGCCCTCAGTTGGCTTGGCTCTTGAAGCAGAACACTGGGGCAGCCTACACTTCAACTTAATTGGCATAAAATGGAGCACATTATGGCAGTCAGTGTCTCCAAAGATGAGCAGCAGTAACAGGTTACACACCCTGCCATGCAAGGCAGAGTCTGGGCCAAATCCTCGCATGCTATGAAGATTGTGCATTTGTGTATATTGCTCTGCAAGAGCCTTATATGCTACAGATGACGACCAAGGTTCAGTGACAGGATTATGCGCCTGGGCTACACCACAGTACAAAAAATGAACAGCATCTCAGTGACTCAGTGTAGAACATAGGCTAATATTTCCTAAACAAAAACATTTTCTGCGCTATTTCCCAAATGGAAAAAGAAAAGCCAATTCGGAAAAGCATAGATTCAATGTCTTTTTAGTCTAGCTGTAGTGAATGTCTATATGGCATACTGCTGGCGAGGAATCTTTCCTTTCCCTGCTAACACTGGATCAGTAATTCTCTTTCACATTGTATGGCTCTGGCATCAACTGAACTGTTCAGGAAAAGCCCAGTCTCCCTGGCCGAGATCACCATTTATACTGGATGCCCGTTAATTGCATTGCTTGGAATGATTTGCTGTGGGTTTTCTTTTTTTTTTATTCTAGCTGCATTATGTCGTGATCTGATGATTGATTGGGTCCCGTGAGCAATCATGAGCCCAAGCCTATTGCTGCTAGCTTGATAGAGTGTATATCTCTATTTCATATTCAATAATGATGAATGGTCATGGCTTACATTTATATAGCGCCTTTCATCCAGAAAGATCCCAAAGCGCTTTACAAATTGATTTACTGTGCAAACTATGGGGTTTATTCTCCGCTTCATAAGCTCGTATAAATACCATTGAGTTACTTGCACTTCATCACAGTACTTAGCATTGCCCAAACAAAGCACAAGCACTCTTTATAATACACCTAAGAGAGAGTCGGGGAACGCTTATAAAAATATGCAAGTGTTCAGAACCTCAGTTTTACGTCTTATCCAAACGGGAGAATCTTCAGCAGTGAAGCATGCACCTGACCTGGGAAAGTGCTACTTTCTGCACTACTAACAGGGCTTCCTGCAGCAAAGCATTCCTTGGAGAGGACACCACCAAGAGCTGAGCCTGCCTGCTCACATGACTGCACCCTGAGGCAGTAGCTGCTAAAGACAATTAGTTCCTTCTGTTTAAAAAAACAAACAAAAAACCACTATTAAACAGAAATCTACTAGCAGTTGAACATCAGGAGCCATCAATAGAGGTTGCATGGGTTTCTTCTGGGTTGCAGAAGAACGAAACAGGAGGAAGGCTCAGGCAACCTTCCTGGTGATAATTTTGAGCAAATATTTAGCCACAGCACAATGCTCTGCACAAATGTTTTGAAGCTAATTACCCAGTTGCCTTCTGCTCTGTTTAACTTGGGGTGGGGAAGGAAATGCACCAGGGATATGCCTGGCTTCAGCAACTGTTGTTGTTCCCCACCTTGACGACTAGCAAAAGGGGGTCCCAAATCTGGAATCTAGCCTCCACATCTTCCAAGCCTGAGGGGTACAGACTGAAGTAGGAAACTCATGACTGAGCTGAAAAGTAATCACCTTGAGTATTTTTTCCACATACTACACTCAGGCTAAAAGCTTTAAAGGAGCAAGAGCATCTCTACCTCCATGACTTCAGCATAGAATGAAGTGAGGTGCATTAAAACAAATGCAAAAATTCTCAAATAAACATAGTGCCTGTGAAAATGAGACGCCAACAGTGGCTCTTACCAGTATGCCAGGGGTTTAAGCTGAGCAAGCTCCCAAGTACCTCTTTTTTCACTGCTGTATCACTTCTGAAACTGATGCAGTACCAATGCTGGTTCTAATCTGATCAGAGACAAAGTCACATCAAGTTATCCAATGCTTGTGTGAAAGACCCACTTTATAAGGGATTTTAATCAACGTCTGTTCTCTGGTAACCCAAAAAGAAATAGTTTACAGATATTTGAAGGTTTTGCTTTCAAATAAATATTTGAAGGTTTTACCTTCAAATAATAGTAGATAATAATCTAGTGCTAGGATTACAGATAACTTTCAGGTTTTTACCATTATCTTTTCTTTGTTGGCCTATCAGAATTACCATGCCAACATAGTGCAGCAATAAATATAGTTAAAAAATAAGAAGAGAGAGAACAAAACCTTCCCTCCTTTAATAAAGAATTTGGCAAACAGTCCATAATGTAATAATGTCAGATCAAAAAAGGAAGATGACAAAGGTTAAGACGGGGGAAAAAAAATCCCTTCTTGAAGACATGAGTATTTTGAAAAATAAAACTAGCAGCAGGATTGACAGTGTCAGCCTGAAAGGCCCCATGTAACATGCATTCCTGGGGCAAGGGGAGGGAAAAATCACACAGGAGGATTTATCTGGCAGCTGCAGTTGGTCCCTCAGTCATGTATGTCCTACCTCTGCTTTGGTCAGCTCTAGCAGTTTGCCCAATTCCAGTAAAAACTTTTGGACAACAAGTGAGTGAAGTTCCTATTGTGAATATCCTGCCCATTTGATCTCAGCAGAAGGTGGTTACAGTGAACTCCATGGCAAATGGGATGCTGCAGCACATGGAAGCCTTAGAAGTTTCCTGTGGTAGAGGCAGAGAGAATGCAACAAAAGTATTCCTCAACAGTAGATATTAAGGCCAGTCAGATGCAGGGCACCTGTCCCTACCACTCACCCAGGGCATGAGACCCCACTAACCACTCTGAAGACCACTCTCCCACTTCAGCGAACATGGTAACATTTCTGTATTTCCATTTGTTATCTATATGTTAAGTGTGGATCTCAGTCATATTTAATGCACAGCTGCATTTAGCATTGGGTTTAAGTGGAGTATCTTTTTTTTTTCCTGACATCTCCCCTCTAATACCTAGATATATCGCAAACACTAAGAAATTTCTCTTCAAAATATCTGCATCAGAGCTCATGGTGTTAAAAAACTGCAAGATGAGGAACACAGCCTAAAGCCTACATCACATATTCTTTCATTTTAGGGGACCACCATGGTGTGATGAAGGCCTGTTTTACCAGCCTACCTTCCACAACTTGTGTGTGGCTAAATTTCAGCTCATTTTTACTTCAATTCAAAGTCTTCAATTTCATCTTCAACTTTATATTAGCTGCTTTGTATTTGTACCCACAAAGCAAGAAAATTAAGAATGTTTTGATACAAATGGCCTGCTTAGCAAGAGGGGAACCCTAAACAATCTTCCAACACCTGAAAAGGAGGTTATTAAGATACAGGCAGGATCTTCATGGAAACACATGGTAGGAGAATGAAAGACTGTGGAATTAAGGGAAGTGGAATTAAGGGATTAAATTAAGTGCAAGAAGGGAGATTCTGACTGAATATAAGGAAAAAACATTTTCACCATAAATAAGCAGAGGAACATGTTACCCAGAGAGACTGTGGGATCTCCATCTTTAAAGGTTTACAAGGTCCAGCCTGATCTTTCCTGCACACACTCCTCTGCCCATCTAGCACTTTTCCCAAGCCCCTCCCTCATTTGTCTAATTCCTCTTGTGTCTTACGTTCTCCATGCCAGTGTGGCTCCTTTTTCTCCTTGTGGCTTTGATGTCAATAAAAAGGGAGTGACAATAAGAGCAAGACTCCCAGTTCTGGTCTGTAAGATGACAGTGGCCTTGAGATGTTTGGAGAAAAAGTGACACAGAAGAGTAAATTAAGGCCCACAGACCTAAGATAAAGCATGGAACTGCATCAGGGGAGCAAATGAGTAGTTCCATAATGAGGGCAGGTACTTGCTTGTTGCAGATAACATTACCAGAATTTAGCTGCAAAACACTATCAAGCAGCCCTTGAGCTCATATAAGCTAATGAAAAAAAAAATCTCAGTAAATTACCTACTTTTTTTATAATGCAACGATAGTGGAAAAGGTATAATAATGACTCTTTACCTTATTTTAAATCCTTACCTCATTCTTTTCATGCTATGTCGATATCAGAGTTCCTTAGCCAGTAATGTAAATGCTGTTATACAAACAAAACTCACATTGCTGGCAGTCCAGTGGCAGGATTATTTTTTTGTTTGTTTGTTTACTGGACACAGGAAGATGTTACAGGTTCCACTTCTTTACCAGACAAACGTTTAGAAAGTAGGCACTTCCGTAACTATCCTATTTGGTGGATTTTATAACCAACAAAGAATGATTAATTCATGAGATCATAGCCAACATGAATATTTATAAGGAAGAACAGGTAGAATAGCAAGAAATTCTTACAGTCTGCTATTTGGAAGCTTTAGAGAAGCCACAGAATCATTCCATAGTTACTGTCTAAGGTTGAGATGCAGTTTCTCCTAGTCACATGTTCCACAGCCTGACCAAGTTCTTCCAGCTGGATGTCCCCAGGACTGACACCACCAGAGCAGGGCATCAAATGGCACCACAACGCCAACCCAGGTGGCTCCCTACCACAGCTGTGACAGCAGTGCTAGGAAACTGAAAGCCACCAAAAAAAGTAACAATAACTTACCTCAGAACCAAGGATCAGACTAGAAGGAAAGCAGATTCAATACTTTCAGAAAGCCGAAAGATTACCAAGCACAGAAGTTCCCCCTATGTGAGGAGATACCGTTTAATCTAACTCTTCAAATAGTTTGAAAGATTTTATGATTTTTTTTTATCCTTAGAAAACTTGCTAATGATGACAGGACATCTCATCAACATTGAAGAACAGGTGAGAAGAAAGCCAGAAAGTAATTGTAAATTAAGGAAATCACATCAAATTAATTAAAGCATCAGGGTCAGTGTCCATTTCCTGGCAAAATAGCTTCCACCTCACAGGAAATGCCAGTATAAATGACATGGATTGGACTTTTACTGCACTCAGCTGCAAAGCCAAGGACCAAACAAATGGTGGAGACTGAGATTCTACTGATCTAGGAGGATCCCATCCCTCCATAGCAGGAGATGCATTCACAGGGGCAGGGACGCCAGGGAAGCCTGCATCACTTTCCAAAGCTTTGTTTATCCCAAGGATAAAAAGAAGATTCTGACAGCCCTCCACACACACATCAGTCTACTCTTGTTTACCAGCACTCACATCATATCAGCACTGTAGAAAAGGAAAAAAAACCCAACAGGCAGCAGTTTTGAAAATTAAAACAAAGACTTTCAAAAGCTTTGCAAGAAATGAATATGACTGGTAGTGCTCAAATACCTTAATTCTTATACACACAAATAAGAATGAAGCTATGTGGCACAAAATTTTCAAGTTTCTTGGCTTTTACAGGCAGATCAATTCATACTGAATATAACAGTGCCCATCAGTGTGTAACAAGGGTCTCGATGTCCAGCTTCATGAGCCCAAAGCATTATTGTATCTGCCTGTAGACAGTGCCTCCCACTCAGCCAACAAACTTTTCACCCTGCAGTTCCCCAGACATGGTGCAACAGGAGCCCACAACATCCAGAGCTACACGTCTGGTAAATCCCTCCCAGCTGAATGGGACATGACAGCACCCAGGATCATCACTCAAGCAGGAAGAGAGTCCAAAAATATGTGAATCAGGGCATGGAAAAACAGTGTTTTACAGGAGCTTGTTACAAAAGCAAGTAGGAAAACTGCTACGCTCGTGGGGCTTTTTCCTTCCCAAAGCAAGCAAGTGCCAGAAAGCATGAATCCTATTTGTATAGGAAAACACACAATCGCCTTCAGACTCCTAGCGTGGAGGAGCATGTTGAACCACACCATCCCCCTGCAGCCCTCCCTCCCTCCCTCTCATCCGCCGTAGATATACAAGGCTAAGTTGATGAGCTGTTCAGCTTAGTGTGAAATGTGTTACATTTTCCCCCCAGCTGCTTCCTGATTGCAGTATTTACTTTTAATCTCCTCTGCCTCAATGCCCGATAAAAACTTTGTCACATTAGATGGTGACAGATGGGAAAGAGAAGGGGGGGATCACTGCAAGGGAACGTCCTGGCTTCCCAATAATTTTTCACAACGCCAATTATGTCCTTCAGTGCTTCCCGGCATGTGCACCCATGTCAGCAGAGAAGGAAATAGAAAGGCATAAATAAAGACAAAACCAGGCACTGCGTGGCTTTAATCTGCAGAATAACATTTCTCATTTGGCTGAAATATTGTTGGATTCTCTCCTATGCTGGAAATGGAGACACACACACACATATACGCAGAGACACAGAATTCACAACTGCTTTCCTTATGCATGGCTACTACTGCCCTCACAAACAGCTCTTTGTCATCGTGAACAGAAGAGTTCAGGTTCTTCCTGCTTTCTGAAGAGTATCCATGTCCTGCAAGCCAAATCTTGAGCCATTTAATCCAACCACCATTGACTAAATAGGGGCAATGAGAAGATTTTCATCTTCAGAGTATCAAAACAGTGCTTGGAAGTTTAAGATCACAACATATTATGTGGTCCTTGAGGCTGCTGGCAAACATCAGTTTCCAAGCCTAATCCTGTATGACGCTGCATTTGCCACGTTTAGATGTCCCATCCAAGATGATGGGCTACAAAGGAAAATCTTTTGAATCTGAGTTACTTCTTGCTTAGGTCTCTAAGAGAGATGAAAAGCAGTAGCAACAACCTGTATTGGTAGAGATGTATATAGCAGCTGCTGAAGGTAATCACAGAAGCAAAGGGAGAGGGTTCCAGGAAGAAGGTGAGACAGCCATGAACTGAGCTGGGATTTAGCCAGTCCTATCAGGACAAAAACCCTACCTCTTGATTGCCTGTGTTAAATTAAAGTAGTAAGGCTTTATATACCATCTTTGTAAATGAGAAAAAAAAACCCACCACAAACCAAAACCCAAAACAGCAAGGTATAGCGCTTCCCCAGCCATTTTTTGTTTTTTTGAACTAAGAGAAACACACATGCTTTGGACCACAGCACTCCTCTTGACAATCCTGGCTCAGTCCCAAACAGGAATAAGAGTCTGGCGACTTCCATTCCAAGCAGAATGGACGAGCAACAGAGGAGTGCATAATGAAACAAGAACAGCTGCTCTAGGGCATGACGGAAGTGTAGCAACAGAGATGATAAAGGGAGAAGAGCCTCAACTGGAAGAGAGGGAAAGGGTAACCTTCCTAATAAGCAAAGCATATTATTTTGGTGTACATGAATGTTCACAGGTAGGGCACATTCAGGCATCTTCTTAGCCTGCAGGAGTCTTGGTAAAAGACAAAACAATGCCCCTGCCCACATTAGCTATGAAATAATACATGTAAATTTGTAATAAAGCAGGTACTGTCAAACCAGGAGACTTCTGGGTAGCTACAAATTTGGGCATCAGCCAAGGAGTTACTCAGTCCCTGGGGAAAGGGGAAAAAAAAAAAAAGTGAATGAGAAGTCTCTGGGCTCAGGGCTAGAAGATTTAGCAGATATCTGGTAAAGGGCTGTGAGCCACAGATGTGATGAAGAAGCCATTGATAAAATGAACTATGCTTTATAAGAAGCCAGGGAACAAATGGTTGGAGCTGGAACAGAGAAGATAAGGTGAGGGCTGTTAGTATTAAGTTCCTTAACCGCAGATTTACTCTACTGAGAATAGCTAACTAGTAACAGAAACATTGTCTCAGACAGTGTCCTCCTGGTTGTGCATGGCCAGATTTTGGTAGTCATGTCTGTCAATGTGGACATATAATAGGCATGTTTACAGAACTTATTATGCCAATGAAACTCCCCCAAAAGCTTAAGGGCGACACGCTCCACATGATGTTATAGTGGCAGAGAAAAATGCTCTTTTCCCTACAGACAGGCACAGTGAGAAAACACAGGTCTCTGAAGAACTTGTTGACTGAAAAGAGCACAAATTAGCAGCCCCAGGTCAGCTAGACCTCAATGGATGTAGGCGCAAGAACAGCCACTTACAAGAGAAAATTCATAGGAAGAGAAATGTCAAGGCAGATAGATTTAAGGAGAAGGGCAAAAGGGAAAAACTCAGATCCGAGTAAGTTTTAAAACCCTGTTGCCTTTCCAAAGGATGAGCAGTGAAGGCTAGGAACCATACATGGGTCTTACCCATGGGATCCTCAGGGAATTATCTTTGATAGACCTTCTAAAAAAAAAAAAAAAAAAAAAAA
>VZSF01004974.1:377274-449829 GCA_013398295.1 Chionis minor
CATCATATTTACAAACAGATACAGCTGACAACTGCTTTAGTGTGATACTATGTCCCAGGGTGAGGTTCTTCACTCTTCCCCATTTTTATAAATATGTCAACCCCAATCAGTTGTGGTTGACTAGTTAATAAAGATTCTGAAAAATAAAATGTAGATGCATCCAGATTATTTGTTTTCATCTAACCTCCAAATTACTCAAAGTAATATTCTCAGCTCTTCACAACACTATTTTTGCAAACTAAATGAAAGTGTTTCTACAAAGAAAAAAAATTCGCAGACGTCTACTGTCCTAATGTCATTTAATCTAGAAGTGTCTTTTCTCTTAGGCAGAAGAGCTGAATCACATTTCATTTCTCTGATTCTCCCTAGAGATAGTGAATTAGTTTTACTTGAATTTCTCCTCATTTGCAAATTACGTTAAAGAAAGGGGACTGTCCTAGGAATCCAAGCCAGAAGAAACATTTTCCTGCTTAAATTCTGGGTCCATTCCAAATGGTAAGGTTAGCCCATATGCAAAGGACTCTTTCTCTTCATTCATCTTGCGTTTATCAAGCCGTACTCATGCCACAGTTTCTCCTCTCAGTTTAGCTGCCTTATCTTCCAAAAGATGATCAAAGGCTATTTCACCCACCTATCTTAGGGTTTACTTAGACTGAGACTACTTAAGCACAGTGACCAAGACTTAGATAATCTTTTTATTTTCCTGTTAAAATGTATGTACATTTTTATGTTCCTCCCCCGCAAAAAAAAAAATCAGACTTTCCTTCATTTAGGCACAATAAACTTCCTAATGATGGGAGAAAAACAACTGCCAGATATTCAGTGACCGTATAGCTGTGCACCAGGAGGATTCCACATGCCACCCCATTAACTTCAGTCTCTAGAGGAAAGACAAGAGCTCAGCTTCAATATGCGCTCAACTTTGCTCTGCCCTGACTTTTCTTAGTGAACATCACCAGTTCCTCAGGGGAAAACTCCAGCTCTTGAAATTAACAGAAAATTCACTTGGTTTCCTCTAACCACACAGCCTAGCATAGTAATGCAAGGAAGCATGGTAAGCCAAACTTCCAAGATCTGGATCTCAGTTCAACACAAAGCACTGCAAACTATATGAACAAAACAGTCACTATAGTATAAACGTAGGAAGGTCTTGCTTGTTATGCCAGCAAGCTCCAAATTGTTCTTGAAGGAAAATAATAGAGGGCTCAACTTGTCAACTAGCAACCCATCCAGCCGTCCAAGAAGTACCTATGTCACATTTAAGGTGTATTCAGGAATTAACAGGCATACTCTTCTTTTCCCTGCTGTATGAATGTGTGCAGCACTTAAATCTGCAGCTTCTCTGAGAACTCACACTTGTGTCTGGCAACATGCTTGTCAAGGTACTTGCCAACAACAATACATGAATATAGCCTATACTTTTTTTAAGCAGTTCAGCAAGTCCCATCAGCTTTCCACAAACATTACAGAGAGATTTGCAGAGGCCTATGGAAGTTAGATAACAATTCACAAACCAACTTCTCTCCAGTCATTTTTAACAGCTCATCCCCAGTTTGAGTTCAAAGCAATGAGGGGGCAGGCAGGGGGAAATAGTTTGCAAGTAAACTCTGCAATTGCAAAATTACCACAGTCCTGTGTAGATCCCATGGTTTTCAGTACTCACCCAGTCCAAGGCGCTCACTGTGTTGCAGTGCCAGCCACATCAGTGACATGCAGTGTGTAGCCAGCTGGGCAGAACAGCCCGTTGACTCATGTTGAGTGGGCCTCATTAAAATTTCCAGACCTTCAGTGAAAACTGAGCTCAGAGTACACAAGTATTAATATCAGCACTTTCAGTCAGCCATTCATTTTCATAGTCATCCCCACTTGATAGTCATCCCCTTCCAAAGGAAGCATATGCAGGTTAAAAGGATTAGTGATACTTTACTCAGCTGGTACTTTTGAGATATTTAACACAGTAAACAATAATTTCTGACAAGAAACAAAAACTCTAGGACAATAGGAAATTACCTCAAGTTGTACCAGGAGAGGTTTTGATTGGATGTTAGGAAAAATTTCTTCACTAAAAGGGTTATCAAGCATTGGAACAGGGTGACCAGGGAAGCGGTTGGGTCACCATCCCTGGAGGTATTTAAAAGACATGTAGATGTGGTGCCGAGGGACAGGGTTTAGTGGAAACTTGGCAGTGCTAAGTTTACAGTGGGACAGTCTCTTCCAACCAAAGCAATTCTATGATAAAAAGCAACATTCTCCCTGCCCTACACAACATTAAAGTCAAATACTGCATGTCTGCATCATCCACACTAATGTTTTTCAACTTACAGCCTGCAGACCACGGAGATGCCTCAGAATACTTCCAAGAGAACCACTAAAGACATCTACAAAAAGCAATCCCATTGTCAGGAGGCTTAGTGTCACTATACGGGAGTCCACACAACAGAAAAGTGTTTTAGAGGACCATAAACTTAGAAAAAGCTGAAAGACATCAAGCGTGGCAAATACTACATAAACAGAAACATTTTAGCTGGACTAATGAACAGGCATGTATGTGGACACCACTACTAGATTTGTGTTTGCCTGAAAATTGTTAATGACAATAAGTGAAACTCCTTCTCAGTAAATTCTATTGATTTAAAGGATAATAACAGGTGTTTACAAAACATCTGTATTATTTTGCTTCAAGGTATTTCTTATTCTCTTAAAAGATGACAAGTTATTTAGGAAGAAACCAAAGTGATATGTCACGTGTTTCTCATTGAAAGTCTTTGTAACAATAGCATATTTTCAATCCAAGAAATAATGCCATGTGGCAACAGAAACCAAGAGGTCTGGTTAGAGCAGTGATTCACTGGAAAAGCCTTTGGTCTGAGCAGATACCAAATTTTTCTGAAGCAAGCAGGGTGATTTTATTACAAATTCTGTTTTAGTATTTATCTACAGATACAACTTTTGTGAGACAGATGGTTGACAATAACTCCTATTTATTCAACTTTAGTGAGTAGGTTTAGGGCTGCATTCAGTGCTGCTCCCTTGCACGGCAGAACATAGGAAAACCAGAGAGAGTCCAAATAAGGTCTCTGAATCTGAATCTGCTGAAGGGATTAGCTACCATATTCCAAGCTATCTAGCATGGAATAGAGGCATTGCGAAGCACTTGGAAACAGATCATAACCATGACCAGGGCAACAGGGAGGAAGAAGAAAAAAACCACAAAATTGTTGTTAATTATTCTGGTGGAATGGCCCAAACTGACTTCAAGCAACAACTCCCAGCTGCAAGGTCACTCAAATCACATCAGCAGACGCGACCATCAGGACTGGACCTATGTGCAACTCCAGATCTCCTACTCAACAGGAAGAAACAGCACAGGAAACTAACGGATATGATCTGTGGATCTTTGGCAACCCATGAACGACAGCTGCAATGGAAGGGTCCGCTGTGATACAGAGGCTCAGCTGAAGGACTGCACCTTGTTCCTGCAGAACCAATGAGCAGCAAACCAGCAGGCTTGAGCAGGACACAGCAGCAAGCTAACTCAGACAAGCAGGTCTGAAACATTAACATTAGGATCTAGAACCTCCACCTCTCACCTTCAGATGAGGAGAAAAAAACCTGCTTCTTTAAAGAAGTTTCAGAAGTAAGTTTTGATCACACATTGTTGTCTACAGCTTGTTAAGATGTGAATTTGAGCCCTATGGAAGTAGAACAGGGGCCCTTTGAGCTTCTGAGGGTTTGTGAAGGCGAGGGTGGTGGGTTTCAGAAAGATTATCTCACAGTTCGAACTCGTTAATGAAAGAAATAAATTAACCAAGCTCATTTTTCAGGGAATTCTTGTGTAAACTGGAAATTTTCCAGTCTGTGAGCCCCGCACTGTGCTAACCCATAAATCACAGCAAGCAGGTTGTCTGTATAGTGAGAGCAGCCACGTTCAGAGATGGAGGCGGGGGGAGAAACCAGCATATGTTCACAGAGAAAAAAAACCATAAAAGCAAAACAGAAAAAAAGAATATCTCCCTTGCCCACCACTGGAACAAAATAAAAGGCTTGGCCTCAGGCACTGGAACATACGCTGTCTTCAAAGAGCCCCCCAAACCAGGGGAAGGCACCTGAAACAGGTCAGCTTTTAATTGAATACAATATTAATTACTGCGTGCACCATTAACGGTTTGTGGGATTTGACTAATTAATGTAATAGTTTCTGAGTCACGCTCATTAAATATGAAAATTACGCCGGTGAAAGGTATCGGTTTCATTATCAATCTTGTATGGACAGGAGTGGGGGTGGGGAGAGGGCGCAGTGGAAAGATTGCCACCCTGAGTTATTGTGTTATTAGCTCCCTCCTCTTGGAATTGGTTCAGGTGGACAGAAGGAAGAGCCAAAGTGAAAAGGAAAGAGGCAAGGAGAACAGGAAGCATTGCCTAGTGTCATGAGCTAGTGGCTGTAAGTCAGGACACAGAAGCTATCCAGCTCCAAGTGAATGTACACTTTCCTCAATGGACAGAGCTGGCTGGTCTGCATGTAGCTCCAAATAGTTATTGTGTATTCCCATCAAAATGCTTAGTTTCCATCATCCCCCTGGAGCAAGCATAATGAGAGAGACCGATGTCACATGGAGTACTTAATTCATTAACCCATGTAAAGCATGTGGCGGTTCCTTAGTGGAAAACTACAGGGAAGGTAATTATCACTGTTAAAAGTCAGCTCCAGAGTATCATTATACACTAAGGATATGTTGAGATATACTGCCATGGGACACATCCCTCACATGGGCCAAAACTGTTACAGAAGGAGGACCAGGGATGTCGTACCTCCCATTCCTATCCAGTAGTCCAAGATAGGGGCAGCACCAGTGTACTCTAGAGGAAACTCCCATCAATCCTTTATGGGAAGAAGATTCACCTGTGTGCAGGATCCCTGGGGAAAGAAAGGAAGGAGAACACCAGTGTGCTCCAGGGTCCCCTTGTGCCCTACCCACCACAACAGAGCAAAATGCAGAGGTCACCTTCTAGACTAAAATTTGATAATAAGTACACAGTTGAGACAGCGGGAGTGGAAAAAAACCACCTCAAAAGTGAGATAAAAGTCTAACATCACTTAGGGGGACCATTTTTCCAAGCACTGTAGAGGGAGGTAGGATCACCATCCTGTTAACAACAATGCATAAATGCTGCACTGGGAGCCCTAGGGGAGTAGGAGGAGCAGAGATAATATCAGTGCTATTATTTTTGCAGCAGTCCTCTTGATTGATTCTTAACGTATTTGGCACATGCTCTAGGGGTAAAGAAGGGAAAGGGGATGGCCTTGTGCCAGAGCTGCACACCTTCACATCCATGCTGCAGGTATACATCAGCCTGGAAGGCCCAGATACAGAGAAGAGAAACCAGCAGGTGGGGGAAAAGCAAAAAGAGGACAATAGCACACATGCAAAACCCAACAAACAATGAATCCCTGATTCTCCTTAAAAGGTAGGGGGGAGAGAATACACAGTAAACCTGTAAGAAAGAGGAAATCCCATACCTAACTTAGAACTTTAATCACTTTGTGTAACAAGTAATGGCTTTTTGATTTATTTTTTCTTCAAAATAGTTGCCAGTGTTCTTTCTAAATAGCATCAGGTTGCCAGGAATCTGTGGCTGAGCCTGTTGAGAGCTGGTTAGACTGTGAACAGCCTGTTCCTCTTATAGCTTGTGATGAACAAAACCAAGAACAGACTGGAGGCTCCTGTACTGCATCTAAGGCGTTATCACTTCTTCACTGTGCATCTTCAGCCCAGTTGCTCACACATAAATGTTCCTTCACAGTCCAAGCCTCATCACCCTGTACTGAGCAAGGACTGCAGGTAGCTACAATCAGTTCTGTTTCATGTAGGAACTACAAGCACCATGGGCTCTGAGAAAGCTTTAAATTTGGAGGGTCCCTAGTATAATTAAATCCAAACTTTTGATTAAGTTGATGGCAGGGCTCTTTGCAACCATAGCAACAAGGCTACACTTGCTCTCCATAAGACGACAAGTAATCACTCATTTATGGACTGAGAACAAGTTCCTCCTGTGATTCAAATCCTATACCAAACAAGAGCTCTTCTCGTCTGAAACAATGTCCCATACAGATGGTGTTTTCCGATCCTCCCTTCTTCCAGGTCACAGTGTTTCACTGAACTCCTTCCCACCTATTTTAAAGATGAATGTTGCATTTTTAATCTGCGTTCATCAAAACAGCCCGGGCACTGCTGCCCTACAACCTACTCTGGAGCTGGCTAAAGGTATTTTGAGTACACTTGTGTACATTTCAGGGATCAAGAGAAGATCTAATTCATACTGCTCCCCCCCCTTGCTCTGCTAAATGTAGTTCAGCTTAGGCTTACAAAGGTCTTTATAAGGACTTTTTATCACAGTAGTTAACATGAAACATTTGGCTCAGGAAGCGCCTAAACTGCTGGATTACAAAACACTGCCGTTCTTTCCAGAAGCATGCAATAGTGCCATTATCAAACACGACAACAAGCTACATAAATTTGTGTCCAGACTTTTACAGCTGCTTCATACTGCCATAGCTCCCATGGATTTGTGTCAGCAACGAATAGAGAGGACAGAGACAGAAAGTTTCACTACCAAAAGCAGTTACGATATTCTCCTCTAAGAAGCTTGTTGAAGAACCATGCTCAGCCCTTTGCTTCTCACTAGCACTACAACAGCTTTTATCAGCTCACACTTACTTTTAACCTCACTCACTGTATCCTCTACACACTAATTTGATCCTTTTCAGTTACTTGTATTCTCCACAGCTTTTTCCATACACCTGAGCTGATGAAATAGGGAGGACTTTCCAGACTGGAGTAAAGGCTGGGATTCTACATACAGAATTCCTGGTTGGAAAAAGAAAACTCACACCCAACACAGAGCAAATTGTGCTGGTGGAAAACCTTTGCAGCTATGAGAATACCAAGGTTGCAGCTACATATTCAATGTATATTATGGCCTTCTGTATCTCCTATAACTACTAATGAGTTCAGCGTTTAATGAATTTAGCACTATATACTGTTGAGATGTTGTCACTGCCTGTTAACACTTTCATTTTAAATGTTTCCATAGCTCAAATATATCTCTGAAAGTAATTTTCCCCAAATGAACATGGTATTAGACAGTTTCAACTTCAGTTACAGAAGAGCACAAAGTAAGAACATGCAAGACAATACTCAGTTAAACTTTAAAGCAGGTGAGCACGGCTATGCTGAAGTTGCAGCAAATTATTACTTCAATACCAGTCAGATGAATGCAACAGCACTGCCCTTCAGATCAATAATGTGCCATCAGACATCAGAAAGTGAACCACCAAAGAACAGGAGGGCTTGATTGTTTTGTTATGCATTTTTGTTGTTTTAGGGCTTGGGTTTTGGTTGTTTTTTTTTTAAAGACATCTCTTCCACCCCATCACACATCACAATTATAGGTATGCATCAGCACCTGCCAACAAATATATTTAGGAGATAACACCTAATTGCTGCCAGTACCTAATTTAATTGTTACAACTGCACAGACTTTATTTATGACACCGTGACAAAACGGCATTTATCTAAGCAAAGTTGTAAGTACTTTATTCATCACCTCCCCTCCTCAGTACCAGACTTGAGTGGATAAATTCAGGCTGCCTTAAATTACCTCTCAAAACATTGTCCTGTGCTTCTCTGGATTAAGAGAGCACAAGAATTGGTCAATGTAACACACAAAGAAAGTGTGGTAAAGCTAAGGCAATAAACAGGGGGGTTTTTTCTTACTGTAAAGACTTTCAGGTTTAAAACAAGTGTCAAAGTTATGCTTTTGTAAGCTTTAAAAGAAGGACAGACTAATTTTTTGCGAACAAAAAGGTATCAAGAAACCAGCAAAGGGGTTTTTGAAAGGTGTTTTGGAGTTTTTCCTTTATAATTCAGCCTAGCAGTTTTACTCACAAAGCATTGCTTAGATGGTTCTTCTTGCCTGAAGACTTCGGAGTGGTTTCAGAAGAAAGTATTGCTGTCCCATCAAAAGTACAGCACAGAGACCAATAGTGAGTTCTCCAGAGCACAGGAGTCAGTGACAGAACTAGGAATACAAGCCCACAGCTGTGGCATTAAAGCTAAAGCACGCACATAATTCTCAGCACAGGGATAAAAATAATGTCCTACTGTTGAATGATGCTTCACAAGCAGAAACACATCAAAATTACTGCTCTAGAGAATTTACAGAGCCTGCATCTGTGACAAAATCCATAAAAGGAACATGCTGATAGATATAACAGGATTTGAGGTGTATATGTACCAAGTTTGGTCTCCTACTTGCTCAGGCAAGCTGATTATTGGAATTTCCATATGGAAGGGATATATTGATCACATCATGCATTATATGATTTATGAACTCATGCAAGGAACTGTCTGTCCTAGCAAGATCAGGCAGCAGCGAGTAGTATGCTCTATCTAAGCCAGATCTCTGGAGAGAAGCCTTCACACTGCACAAATATGAGGTGTGAAATGAAATTTAAGACAGGGAAGCAAGCCAAAGTCAGTGGGTCTGCAGTCAGAACAGTTTGCTGTCCCACGCAAGCCAAACAAAGCACCATTTGCCTTTTAGTTGTTCACAGCATTAGAAAAATGAGAATTCATTTCTACCCAAATAGCTTCCTCTGCTGGTGTGGAAACCTAAAGTAACAGCCATCAGTAGAGCTAACACATTAGGAAGAAACTGACACTTCTTTCAAACGTTTCACTTTTTTGGTAATGCTTTCAATTACCCAACTCATGTATAACCCTTTCCCCAGTAGTTTTGAGTGTCTGCACAGAAAATTAAGAGAGAGCGCATTCCTTTCCAAGTTGAAAGTCCTTGACTGGCAGCACTCCCTGAACTTATCATCCATCAGGAGTAATGAGTTCTCAGAGATTTGGGACATACGTTTTCTACCAAACTGAAAAGACAGATTTAGGGCAAGACTCCAAGAATTAGAGGGTAGCCTCCCTTACCACGCATAAGACAGCCCTTTAGTAAACAGAAAGAAGAGCATAAAGGCAGCTTATAATCAAGTCTATTCCCACCCCTGGCAGTAGCTATGTGATGGGCCTCTCATATGGAGCTTTCACTCAAGCCAGGTCTGTATCCCATAGACTCACAGATAGACACCCTTGGTGGCTGGTCCAATATGGAACCTTTTCGGAGGGGAACAGGTGGGTGAGAGGACATTAAACTCTATGCTAGAGCTTGTTGTGCGTTCCATAATTTTTTCTTCTGCAAAATATCTATAGATGATGATGCTATCTTTACTCCTCCATACCAAAATGGGAGGCAAGCACAATGGATGTGCTTGGTCAGCACAAACTGACCTGCACTGCAGCACTCTCACCTGCACTTCGCTTCCTCAGCCACTCATACTTCATCTCTTTCAACAACCCCACCTCCAAATAGCTTCAGACAGCAAGTAAGAACATGGCAGATCAGTACAGATATCTGCAGGAACAGGTCTTCACATGTAGAACCCAAAAAGATCTCCTGACAAATAGTTCACCGAAGGCAAATAGTTCACTGCTTCTACCAGCTGCATGTTTTCTAGAGATTTGTCCAGTCTAGTTTTAAATTTATGCCAAACAGCAGAGATAGTATCACTTGTCTTGAGAAATTGTTTTTCTATTTTTCATCCAAGATTTTCCTTTAATTCCAGTATCCCTCCCAAGACTTGCCAAAAAGGATCAAATGCCAGTGGGAGCTTAAGACATTCCGCTTGTTTGCAGATTGAATGCACTTGACTCACTCTCTCCAGCCCCCTGAGCAGTTCTTAAGCTTCTCGCTTGGACACACTCAGCTTCTTGATACAGAAGCAGAAGTGCTGTGCTTACACAGAGACAAAAGGGAGAAATAGTAGCAGCCATTCAGGAAAGCAGCCCTACAAAGCAGACTTTTGATCTGAAAGAGATCCAAGGAATACCTCCTTCCTCTGTTCACACAACAGTATTATTGTTACAGTAACGTAATAGCACTTCTGCATCCAGCCAGGTGTGCTCTGCTTAGGTGCAGCAATCCTCGTCTTGTGTACCACTTAAACTGTGAGGGCAATACCGCATGTCAGTACTATTCTACTGGAGAAATGACCAAGAATACTCCTCTGCTTTGGCTGCCATTTACTTAATTACACACTCCACCCCCCAAAATGGTAGCCTCTACCCATCAGGATCCTTTCTGAGAAGCAACAAGAGACATTACTGACTGTGTGCTGCTCTACAAAGATATGTGGATCATTAGCACAAGCGAGCCTCCAGCTTTGCCATTAATCACTGGCTGGCTCGACACCTGTGTTCTGCAGACAGCCTTCACTGAAGGAAGTTTGCAGCTGGCCCAGCTCTAGCTGAGCTTCCTCATACTCACCAACTATTTCCTCCCTCCATTTGTCAATTGTAAATGATAATTTCTATTCAATCTGATACATATTATAAGAATATAAACAAATGCCTCTGGCTGTATCATGGCTGCGATCACTTCCCTTTATAGCCATCATTTATTACAGGCGGACAGGTGGCCATTCGGTGGAATGTCGAAGAGGCTATCACCTGGACAATCACCAGGAAACACACTCACATTTACATTCTTGCCAAGCAGACAGGCAAAAGAAGCATGGGATTTCTGGAAAAACTTTACTATGCTCCAAAATGTCTTTCTATCCCAGCCACGTAACTCACAGGAGCAAGTCTGGCTATTACCAGCCTAGCCCACCAATGAACACATTTCAAATTTAAACTTATTTAGGATTTTTGAAAACAGGGGGAGGGTATGGGGAAGCTCTGCCCCCAGTTGCTTCATTTTTTATTTTTTTTTTTGTCTTACAGTTTTGATACAGGACACATTCTTCTTCTAAATACTGACTGGTTTAATTTACAAATGTATACAGAACATTGAGACAGCAGCAGCTTTGTTGCTCAAATAGAGTTTGAAAAAAGGCTTATTATCTACTACTGCTAGGCACACATAGGGTTTCATTCAAAAAAAAAACCCTGGAATTCATATATAGGCATCATTTCACCTCCCTTTAAAACACTGTCACCTCTAAAACAGATGTATGTTGGGTTACTTCACAACTCGGGCAGCAACACTCAGGACAGAAAGTGAACAGTATTGCAGTAACAGCACTTACAGAACACAGAATATAATTAACACATTTGTCAAATTCTAGAACAACGATGTTAACATCAGCGCTTGCATCAACATGAAAGAACCCAAGCCTTAAAATCGCTCTGAAACACTGCAATCTCACAAGCACAGCATAGTCGCAGAACAGCATGGGGTATTAGTTCAGAACAGACTTGCATAATCACAGACTGAGCAAGTCCCTACCAGCAATTCTGAGAGCAGGCCCTGGGCTCCCCATGTAGGCCCTGGTACTTGTTAAAATGTAGGAAATGGGACTTTTGCACAGGGTGCTGCAAGGATAGCGCAAGGAAGACTGGAGTGGAAGAGTTGCTGTAGGATCTTGTCACAGCTTTTAACATTACTAACCCTCCATCATTCTCAAGATTAGAGCCTACATTGATTGCCATAGCAAAATGTGCATTATGAAGTTCATGAGAAGAGACGGACCAAAGGTTCATCACACCAAATATCCTGTCTCACCAACAGCTAGCACCAGGTGTTTGGGAAAGAGTCTACCTTCTCCAAGTACACTCTCATAGCACCAGTTCTTTAAGGATGTCATAAGGCCAAAGGCTGTATTCAAACCATTCCATTTCTTAGCCATCAATGGATTTGAATGCCTAATCCCATTTATATTCTTGGTCACCCACAACATCCAGTGAGAATAAATTCTACTGCTAAATTCAACTTGATACTTGACCGTATTTCCTTCTTCTGGTCTTCACATAGCACCCAATGAAACCTAGAGACTTATTCACTAGTTTGTACAGCTTTGTAGGTCTCAGTCACAATTGACCACCTGTTTCTCATAATGCATGCACCTCTCTCCAGTTCTGTCTTCCCAATTGGTACAGATGAGAATTCCTTTATTACAGACCAGCATAGCAAAGTTATTATTCAGTAATACCCCAGTCTACTAGCATTGTCGTCACATTTTAGGGTACAAAGCCAGGCACCAGACTGGAAATGTCAATGCCCAGTGACTATCTGCAGACCTAGGCAAATCCTTTTGCCTCCTTTTACTTCCCTACCTTCACACTAGATATGACATTTTCTTACTTTAGGAACATGATCTGGAGCTACACTATAAATGCCTGCAAAGCATTTTATGAACATGGATAAAGGTAATAATAAATAAATTAAATGTAACTCCCCAGATTTGCACAGTGTCCTACCAAAGGTCATTCTGGTAAGAGATGGGTACAATTGAATGACATTAGCTTGGAAAGAGAGAAGAAATACAGCAAAGACATTTACCACTTCAGCATATGGAATCAAGTCAGCTTGGACAACAGCTTCACACGAGCAGATGACATGTGACTTTCAGCATCATAGACACCTATGAAGGCACCGTAATAACATTCCTGCATGTAACAACATAGCTGTTCTCAGCATCTTGTGATGATCCTGTGAAACAAGCTTCCAGGACAAGCATGAAGCATGAGTAGGTGCCATCTGTGATCATGTCACTCAGCGGGGAATCATACTGCCAGCATGCTCAGCAGAGGCTATTCCACACCAATGCTCATTGCTAAACGGGGTTTTTTAAAAGCAGGAGAGGCAGAAAGTACAGAGTCTGTCCCCAGCCTTCTGAGCCACAGAACAAGGCTTGGTGCATACATAGCAGTGCTGAAGATTCCTTTCCACAGAGGTATGCTATTGGTGTCTGTCCAGTTTCATCCACCAGATAACCTGGGATATACTAAGGAGAATTTCAACACATAAATAATAGTAAGTCAGTCATTAACATCCTGGGGAAACAACTCACTGCTCACCAGGCACTACACCCCTCTTAATGGCCAGCAGAGGCATTTGCTTTCACTTAAAACCTGTACAGGCCACAGAGATCACAAGCCCTTCTGGTAATTCTGTCCTCAGATTACCTCACATTTAGTCCTGCCGCGATCAGTTTTCCATCACACAGAACACACCAAAACAAAGCAAGCTAAGCAGAGTCACATACCTTCTCTCCTAAAACTTCCTCTAGAAGCAGTGCTTTCTTCAGAGCTGTGATGTGCAGTGGTACCTCCTCATGTTCTCTTTAGCACCCATTTAATGAGCTGCTGGTCCACAAATCCACAGAGTCCCTCTTTGAACATGCTAGTGCTCTCAGGTCCCACAGCCTCCAGCAGCCAGGTACAGAAGCTCTTTCCTTTAGCTGCTTTAAGCCAACCTCCTGTCAGCTCTCTGGAGCACTGCCTTGTTCTAGTATAGTAGATTTCAGCAAGTAACAGTCCTCCATTTTCCATATCTGTTTTCTTCTTCCAACTTTTGAAAGCACTTCCACAGAGCTTTTTACAGAGCCTACAAAAAATTTGCCACCTTCACTGTGAGAGATCCCTCACAGTGCACAAATAGCACTTTTTACCACAGGGGCCCTAAATAGAATCAGGCGCAGCCAGGAGCGAGAAACGAGCCCCCTTCGTTTCCCCTCCCCCTATCAGCTGTGCACATCATCCCTTGCCTTGCAAGGCTGCTGGATTCCTTTCCCTGGAGGAAGAAGCTGGGACAGTGAATTGAAGCGACTTGGCTGTACTAAAAAGGGTATCTAAAGACACAGGTCCTGAGATTTCAGTTTAATACTTAGCCCAATAGATGAGGCTGTTCCCTGTGTACATAGCTGTGTTCATGGCTGAAGGACACATTAGCTCCTTCCCAGAGGAATCAGCTTAGAAAGATGCAGTGATTAGGACTGAGGGTGTGCACAGCTGCGTGCCAGAGAAAAAAGCCCTGCCGATGCTACTTTTATGGTGGTAGCTTGCTGAGGTTGTCACACTATGAAGAACTGGAATCCAAGGGCCAGTTTGCAGCAAACTTGGGAGAAATTACAGTGGGTTTGGCCCCAGCAGTCAGTTAATAGATGTGCAGATACTGCACCAGCCATTTCACTATTAAATTAAAGGGTAGGACTGTTCTTTTTTCCTGCAGAGGCCTTCCACATAAGGAGGCTCCAGCTTTCAAGGCAGGCAGCCAGGAATGGCGCTGTAGATGGGAGTAGCGTGTGGAGCCCAGAGGTAAATGAATAGCTACGTCTATATTGCCTGTTGTGTAAAGTGCATAGGAGTGTCTCTGAGCAGGGACACACCAGATCTAGATGACATTAAAATTGTTGGGAAAGCCTTGGGCAATGAAGGCACCTGCCACATGGTTGCTGCTCCATTGGCTTTTTAATAAAGCACTGGTCCAGGCTGCCTTAGTCCCAGTTCGAAATTGGATTTTGCAGGCAGAAAACAGGGCCAGGATCAGAGCCTTCTTTTGGGGGTGGTGACAACAGGGAATACCCAACTGTAATTAACCTAACTACTGAAAGGAACCTGTCATTAACCCAAACCTAACACTGATTAGAAATTAGTCCTGGTAACTGATGAACACTGACTGGAGTTGCCGAGCACTGATGTGTGGACTCTGCGGATGTCTGTGTCTGTCCGGGATCCCTGGCACAAGCAGCAATGAAACCTTTTCTCACCTCCTCCCTTGCTCCCACAAGACAGTTTTCGGAGCAGGTGGACTGGGTGCATGGCTGTATACTGTCTGCCTGCACGGCTCTCCCCAGCCCACAGAGAGGGGAAGAGAGCGATCCAGAAAAGGCAGGACCATTTGACAGAAAAGAAAGCCCCTACTAAAACCATCTAGCCCAAATGCTCGCAGATCAGGCAGGCTCACAAAAGCATCTCAGAGAGGTCACTGGCTTGGTTGACTGGTTCATTGTCAAATTCACTCTTTACCCCTCCAAGCTGTATTTCCCCTGCACTACCTGTGAAATGTGTATTTCTAACATACTACTACAGCGCAAGACAAAACAGTCTAGCTCTGGCTGAGAACTGCTTTGCTAAAAGACAGCAAATGGTAGAAGCCATCCATTTCAGCTGAGAACCCCATTTTATATAGCTGCTTGATTTCCTTTCCAAGGGTTTTGTATCTGCCCCTTTCCAATTTTATTGTTTCCTCACTCTGATATTTCAAAACACAGTAAGAATTCATGTACTATGACAATTATTATTTTACAAACTGACAACTGAAGGTTCCTGCAAGCCTTCCCCCAAATTAATTACCTTTGCCATAATTACAATTTTGGGGAATGTTTCTGCTTCCTGTGGAAATTTCATATTTTTCATTTTAAAAAAAAGATCTGCCATGGTGCTCTGTAGTGGTGGTCTAAGTCCTCACCAAAGCTTCCCAGCGGGGCAGTCAAGGTGTATCAAAGGAGCCATAATCCACCAAAAAAGCCCAGCCTAGTGAGAAAAAGAGAGAGAAAAGCACATGAGCTGTAATTCCCAGGAAGAAGCATTTAACGGTTTAAATCTACGTAGCCAGTTATTTTGGATTTCATTTTGCATGGAAAATTAAACCTTCCTCTCACACTTCCATGCTCTTCTCCAAAGATTTTCCCTCAGATTAAACAGCCTGTTATTCCAAACAATTCAGTCTGCTACCTAGCTCTGAAATTCTTCTGTTTCTGCAGTAATCTATGACAGAGATGACCAGAGCCGAACACAATACTCTTAGGCTATCTTTTTTGTGTTATCTGTAGTCTATAAATTTTTGATTCTGTCCTTAAACATTGGCTGGTGAAGAGTTAGGCTCTCTGCATTTTTAGTTAAAAACCAGATATTTAAAGATAAACATTTTAAAGCATAAACTAAAGAGACATGCAGAATTCCAAGATTGTTAGGTTTGTTTGGGCTTTTTTTTTTTGGTCTGAGGTGATGTTTACAGCACAGAAAAATTGGAGGTCCAATGCCCACATCTGTAAAGCTTAGGGTCTGTAAAACTGCAGAGCAAAATTGCGAAAAGGTTCAACTCTCCCCATAACTAATAAGCCTCACTTAGGATAGTCCTAGAACTGAAGGTCAAAAAAGCCAAGCTCTAACAGCAATTTGGTACGCAGTCTGACATCACATTTCAGGTTCATCTGCAAGTCCACACACTCTCTCTTATTTCCAGGCATTTTCCCCACTAGGGAGAATATGTTGGATGAGAATAAACATGTACATTGAGACCTTCATCTAATTTTCACATATCAAAATGCAATGTGTTTCACTTTGAACAGGCCACCTGGATTAAATGGAAGTTAATTAAAACAATCCCCCATTTTTTGCTGTTTAAAACTTAAGACTTGGTAAAGGAGGGTAAGACAGGACTTTTTATTACTCTTAGATGGTGCTAAGAGGACCCATAAATACATCTCTTCTTCCTGTGATCCCATTCATCTTGCTGCCTTTGCTACTCCTCTTTGCCAACAATCAGATTCCAGTAAACAACCTCAAGTGAAATTTGCAACTGTCAGATAAACATTAAAAATGCTTCTCTTGTCCTTTCCCATTGATAGTCCCATTAATATTGTAATAGGACAAAAAGTTATGAAAATGAATGCATGCTGGTTTTGGAAGTGAATGATGCAGACAGCAGCTGTGAAATATATACACTTGAATATGCATAGACAAAGAGATACAGTGCACCCACAAAGAAGTGTGTATACACTCACATGTTGTATTTTAAGATCCAGGACTCATTTCTAACCTCATGCTACTATACACTGTGAAGCAACTCCATTGACTTTTGTCTTGTGTCAATTCAACACAACTAAACTCAGAATTAAAATACTGTGGCTTTTTTAAGAAAAATATCATATCTACACCATTTTTCTGTGTTGTTATTTTTTTAATCTTTACTTTTAGTCAGAGGCTAGTATTACAATCTGCTTTTGCGTATTTAGTACTTCCTCGCAGCATGCAAATCTCTGGATGTATGTCTGCTGTTAATAAAAAAAAATCTCTACCTCAAACTTAATGTAAGGAGTATGAAAAAAAATCATAAACATTAAAGTCAAGCTCTTTTATTCAAACTTGCCCTTTAGACACATAGTAATTCAAACGGTATTCACTAAAAGTCTCCAAAAAGGAGCAGTCCAGTTCTCCCAGTCCCATGAAGAAAATGTTGTATCTAGTGTCCTCTGTCCAGCTGAACCCTCACTGAAATGGACAGTTTTGCAAAATGAAAGATTTCAAATTTGAGCCAGGTTCCAAAATAACCCCCAAACTGTCTTAGAACATCATCAGGTAAAGTTGTCTTTTATATATACATTTATATAGATATATGCATAGACATGTACTGGATTTTCCTATCAGGCTTTTATATTTTCTGAGCTTTTAACATTCTACTGTTTCAGGCTTTTCTGTTGAGATAAAAGCTTTTCAGGCTTTCAATAAAATGGGAATTCTTCAAGGGAAAGCAGGATTTCAGAGGCTGGAGTTTTAGGAATACTTCCAGGTAGAAAGGCAGCTGTGATGGGTCGGTAACTGTGCAGGGAGACTCCACAGAGACAAAGTCTGCCTGAGAGGCTTTCCGTGCTTGAACAAGACCTAGCTCTCTGAACAAAAACACACTGCCAGTCGTATTATTCTAATTCCCAATTTAATGAAATTTTGTGGGGTCATTTCATAATGTCAGGCTGCATTTAGATGCTTCCAGTCATCTGTATCTGAAGTCCCTTAGTGTTACACACCTAGAATTCTCTCTCTTCTGAGCCTTGTACTTTTCAAATGCAAGTCCTACAGGCTTATAGTTCTATATGCAAGCCAAAAGATACTAGACTGGGAACACCAACTGAGTCTTTCAAACCGATGGCTCTCCGCTGTTCAGGTCAACTGTCATTTGCACAGAAATCATTCCCTAGTTGACTTATATTAAGCAAAGATAAAACAAAACAACAACAAAAAAGGATGTTAATTTTGTAGTGTTTTCTAACATCATAGAAACAGCCTGTCAACGTTCTCAAGTTGCCAACAAAGAAATGTTGAGATGTGGTATATTTTTACCTGTGATGAAACAATTGCAAAAGCAACTTTTTTTTTTTACGTTCTCATCAAAGTCACAAAAAGGTCAGTCAGTCTTATCAGATTCCACCTGCTCTGGTGCCTTTTGAACTGAAATTTATTTCATTCATCCACTCTGAACTACTGATTATAGAAAAATTCCACTTTAGACTTCTGCTATTTTAATCACAGATCACCAAAAAGTAATCAACTTCTGGAATTTATATTAAATTTTCTTCTGAGTGGTTAGGTATAAGGACTCTGGTTGGATGAAATTAAAAACTCACATGAGACTGTCTATGTTGCAAACTTTAGCCTAAAGCAGCTGAGAGCAAGAGACTGTACTGCAGTCACAAAATAGTCAAAATGTATTCTGTGTCCTTCCGCAGACAACCTATTCCACTGAGTTAACATAAATACAATGACTACAGTTGCTCACACTTAAAGAATATGCCCCCCGAATACCTCTCAGGAAATGTTCACCATCTTCTTGGCATTTTTCTTTGTAATTTATTGCCAAATAATCTTTAGCCTGATGGTGCACTACCTTTCAAACTAGAACATGGTCTCACAAACCTTACTGGCTACCTTTCACAAGTTGCCTCTGAGTACTACATTTTAACAGCAACATTTACTTGAAGAGTATATACAAAGATGTCAAGTTCCCTCACAATTAAATTTTTTTAAGTTTGTTTACAAAACAACTTTATTGTTCTAATTAGTTTTGATTTAGATTCATGACAATTTGTACAAACTCTTTTCTCATATTTGTTAATTCAGGGTTTGAATAACAGTTTTTCTTCCTGTACGGTTACCTCCCATTATTTTGTACACCATTGTCACAAAAATCTTCTTTTCCAGTAGGGAGAAAGGTTAACTGCTTACTCTGGGGTCTTGCAGTTGCCCCACAATTCACTACCAACCAGCTTCAGCTCCAAAACGGCTTTCTGTTCAAATGTTCGTTGAAGCAGGTCAGTTGAAGTGTCATGGAGCACAGGATGAAACAGCTTTCCACTGACTTGCCCTTGTGCTGTCATTTGCACGAGGGCAGTAGGGCTATAAAGAGTTTCCCTCCTCAAATGGGATTTTATGCCTATATAGCATTGGTACAAATAAGGAAAAAGAAAGAGACAAATGAGTAGCAGTCTGCTGCTGGACATAGCAGTCAGCTGCTGGACATGCCCAGGAGTAATAACCACGAGACCCTGTCATGGGGGGGACTTCGATAAGCAAAGGATTCACCATGCCTTTGTTGAGATGGAAATGCAGCCCACAGCACCAACACAAAGTTCAGTCTGAATCTGACATTCTGTTTGCAGTTCGTTTTTTCTTGAGCCTCAGGGAAACATGCGTGATAGAGTAGAGAGAGAGCGTAGGGCAGAGCTGGAATCCTTCTTCCACTTACCAAAGCATCATCAGAGAGCAAGCATCAAGGAAAATAAGCACTATGATGATCCATGTATTAACTTCCTGCCCTCCGAGGTCAGCATTTCTTAAACCACCCAGGACATTACATTCTCTGCACAGTCTCCAGCCATTTAGCAATGGATGGCAAAGGAAGCTAAAGCTTTAATGGGATGAAGTGTCAGAGAGAGCTTTTCATTTAAAGAACTAGAGAAAAGAAAAGAAAATGGATATTTTAACTTTTATCTCAGAGTTAGTTAATATTCACACTTAACTGCTGAACTGGCTAAATTCTTTTCTTTTCTTAAGGACCTTTATAAATTTCATCATTAATAAAATCAGACATTCAATTAGCAGGGAATTTCTGATTGCTAACTGAGATTTCCCCCCCAACAGTTTCTCTTTTTTACTCTTTCTAGACTCTCTTTTTATTTTCCCCTCCTACCCCTGTGTCCCCCCTTCCCTGAAAAACCAGGGGAAAGTGAAAACTGACTCCATTAACCTCTGTCATTACCTAAATCCATCTCTTAATTAATATGAGTTAATATGATTAATCAAAATAATGAGACAAACCTATTAAATTAGGGTGTTTAAATTACAAATGGAAGTGGTAAAGGCAAAGGGGCTGATAACGAATAGCTGCAGTCAGAGATGGGGTTAGCTCTTGAAATGATATGTGGCAATCAGCAGAGAGAATCGAGAATGAGGGGAAATAAGCAAATCCATGTGAAAAAAATATTCTACATGTACAAAGAAGAATGTTATTCAAATGCCAGGTAGCATTTCAGAGGATCAGGTGTGTTAAGATAATATTTTAATCCCTTTCATGGTGGACTATAACATAGATAACAATATGATCACCCAATCTTTCAGCTTGCAGTTAGCTTCCATAGGGTTGGATGGTACAGATTTGGCCCAGTTAGAGGTCCCCACCAGGAGTTTGCTGGGAATTCTGAAGCATTTGCTAGTCAGATCAGTGCTGCCCCACGGAGAGGGGATTGGACAGATTATACATTTCTATACTGGAGGCACACCGCCTGAGCAACAGCCTGCAGTCACAATACTCCATCTCTGATACTGACTTTCTTTGTGACCTGAGGCAAGCGCCATGAACAGAACACCTCTGTCTTGCTTGGCTGATTTAGATACAGCATTCGTAAACATAGTTCCATATTTTCTCTAAACTTGAATCTTGAAATCTGAAAAGCTCTGTCATTGTGGTCCTCTGAGTGCTGAAGGGAAGTTACGCCAAAAGTGACCTTTCCCCAAGAACTCAACAACAGTCAGAATTTCTCATTGGATATCCATCACTCAAATACCTGTTTGAACTACAGTCCTGAAATCCCTGTTAAAGTAAAAATAATGTCTCTATCATAGGTCACTGTAACAACAAAAGTGATAGTCATTTTGGGAGGTGATTATATGGAGTGTGAAGTCTTCCCTTTGGAGAAATCCATTAGCAGTGTCTATTTCAGTCAAAACTATCGGGAAAGGAAATAATTGTAGCACAGGACTGATGCAGGTAGCAAACTGCACTATGAAGTGCTGCCAAACCAGGTAGACATCAAACAGGAGAAGGTGATGGTGTTAATAAATATTTTTCAGGCATAAGGAATCCCCGAAACTAAAAAGAAGCAGGGAGGAAACAACAATGTAGATAGAACATTTCAAGATCAACCCCATCCTTTGTATCTTGAGTATATAATTTGTGATCTCTATATAAAGTTGAGAGCACGCTAGAGGCTGTGGGGTTAATAAAACATATAATTGATGAAGACGCCTTGCAATATATGATTTATAGGCCACTTTAGCTGCCTTAAAAAGGCTGCAACTGGCCAGGAAATACTCCAGATAGCAAAAGAAACCTCTCTCTGTGGCACTGCGCTGAAGTGGCAGCTTGAGGACAGTGGGATAAAAACAGGAGAAAAAGAAAGATCCAGCAGGAAGTCATCAAGGGAGGAGTAAGCTCAGAGATAGCTGTTTAAAGCTGGTTAGCCAGGGGACATGAGAGCAGCAGGAGAAGAAGGCACAAGAAGCCTTCGTAGCTCAAACCCACCCTTTTTTAGCTGGCTTTGGACTAAGTTTTAAAAGGTGTTGGTGAGGTGATGGCTGGCAGCATCATTTTTAAGCACTGGTGCCTGACCTTTGGCATCTCAGGAGATGCTGTGGAAACCCAAGGAAAAGACTGCTGAAGCAGCTAAGAAGGCATTTCATTATTAATTATAATCTCATATTGGGCATTATTCTTTATTTACATTTCCCAGCTTTCTGGCTTTGTCACTGAAATAGGCAAAGGTGCAATCTTTCTTCAGAAGGAAGCACAATTTCTCAAGTCAGCAATACCCAATTAATAAAGTGACAGACACATATAAAATGATGGGAAGGAAAAAAGGGGAACAGAGAGAAGATTCGGAGAGCAGTAATAAGCCACAGTTGAGTCGATATGCCACTTCTTTGTAAAACTTCAACATCTTACATTAGTGTCTTCATAAGGAGGCACGAATGTTGAGTGATCACAAACATTCAAAGGAGCTTGGTAAAGAAGTTTGGAAACAGCATTTCCAGCACACTATGTGGAAAGGCACAAGTATTTGAAAGCTGAGGGGCTGAAAGACAATAGGATGAAATAAAAGGTTATCACAGACACTCTGTGCTTCGAGGAATTATTGGGAACTACCAGACTATATAGTACAACTGGTGTCAGCCAAACACAAAGTGTTTTTCAATTGATGAAGTGAACAAATAAGTAATGTTTTGAAATGCTCACTTACACAGAATTGAGCTGACGCTTATGTATCACCAGATAATTATCACCTTCTCAACCCCCCTGAAAGGCAGCACAACCATAGTGACAAGGTGCTATTCCATTTCTACAGCCAATGTCTAGCTTAACAGACACATAGCTAAAGACTGCAGACGCACTAGTTCATATTAGAAAAAAAAGGTTTTCATTGCCACATCCTGCTTTCTGAACAACAGTGCCCTACAGACAGACTTGGGCCAGTACCATCTCTCACACATTTAAGTAAATTTCTTTTCCACCAAACACAAGCAGGTTACAATATAGTCTCCTAGCAAGGACAACTTTCTAGACAGAAGGATCTAAACAATGTAGATGGCATCTGTTGGCCAGACCATGGGCTGGGACAAAGTTGATGTCTACTTCTGGGTGACAGAGGTAGCACGAGGAAAAGAATGAAAGTTCTCTTTAAAAGAAAAGCAGAAAATGAATTTTATTGTCTCCATGCAGAAAATGTACTAGTGTGTTATTGTCCCTCTTTGGTGGAGGATTGAATCAAGTTCTTAAAGTACATTTTGGATGCAAGAGAGATTTCATTCCATCCCTGCATACACATGCCAGCAAGGATCTGAATGCCATAGCCTGTCCTCCCTCCTCTCCCAAAGGAAGCACTTGGAACAAGACACTTGTCCTAAGGCAGCCTGTGTACTATTAAGATGACGAACAGCCATGTTCCTTCCAGTCCTCTGTCCTCTCCTACACTGTTAGCACCTGCTGCTTGAACAAGAAACTCCTCAGAGGCACTCTAGCAAATGCCTATTGCACACCCTGATGTAGGAAGACTCTTGTTCTTAACACTTCTCATTTGTTTATCAATTCACAATTCACACAAGTGTCCTGACTTTTGATTCCAAACACATTTTGAGCCTGTGAGCCAGTCTCCCTCTGGATTAGGATTTCTACATGTTACAGAAACAGTAATAAACTGCTTAGTTTGTTCAAACTGATTCTGGACTATGAAATGGTGCTAAGAGAGCACAGGAAGAAGTGCTCTGATTTTGAAGACGAAAGCATAAAATACTCCACCCCAAAGCCTCATTCAGGGCCATTCAGATGAAGGCTGTTGCTGAATAGCAACTGTATTTTTCATCACAATTTATCAGATGAGCATCAAGCAAAGGTCAAAAATACTTTCAGTTTAGGATGGTCCTCACTAAGAGAAAATATTTAAAGAAAATCCAGCTTCACTTTACAGTGTCAGTTGCAAAATGCTATAGATGTATAGGCACAGCTGTGAATCTTGTTCACTTCCACAGGAGAGCAATAGAGAAGAGGGGAAATGGAAAAGGTTGGTGTTGCTCACTAAAAAAAATGGCAAAATTGAAAAGGTTGAATAGAAATGCTGTGGTCAATTCCCACCCCCTCCTTTCCTTAGAAGAAGAACAACTTCAATGTCAGATTTTCAGACTTCTAAAACCCTCCTCCCTTTTGTGCTCAATCTGGAGAAGAGAGAGAAGAGATCTCAAATTTCATCTTAAACTTTAGAGTTACAGGATCTAAAGCTGGAATCAGGAGCTAGAATTACATTTCCCTTCCTGATAGGTTCAAAAATTTCACAAAAATTCTGCTCTCAAAAATGTCTTTGCCAAAACTGCACCATGCAGTTTTGCTGGTACTGACTGACCTGTTACCTAAAAGCCATGAAGAGCAATCTGGAGAAAGAGAAGCTTCATCTAGCTGCCAGTCCTGTTATCCTGTCTAGACTCCTGAGCGTCCAGCTGCATTCCCTGTGTTACCTCAACTAGCAATGGAAGACTGTGCAATGGAAACATTTAACCATTATATGGATGGTGACAAGCCACAGAAAGATCCATACCTGCCTCCTATAGGCCTCCTGGCTTTGCAAGTCCCACCCGGAGTACAAAGCAGGAAACTCAGAAGAATCTTGCAATACACCCAGGGGCGTCTCTCAGAGAAAAGGAAACATTTTCAGAGCCAGTTTTACTCCTTTGGAATTATTACTTCTAGGAGTGCAAGAGGACCCTCTGCATTCATTTTTTAGGCTCTTTGATTGCAAGTCCCTGCAGTAGCTTCTAATTTTCTAATGGTCTGCTCAAGCCCTGGCTTCTTTGCCAAGACTACTGTCAAGGGGGCCAGTCAATGCCAGCCATGATTCTGATCCAGATGTCCACTGGCAATAGGCTGGGACAAACTCCCTCCAAAGGCCAAACAGTTATTGGACAATGCTTTCCAAGCAGTAGTGGAGCTGGATGAAAACAAGTGCTGTAGAAGTGACCTTACACTTACATGAAACAATACCAAGTGTCTGGAAGGAACAAACCTTCCAGTTACAAGTAAGCACAACAATAATTCTAGGAAGTGGAAGCTGGTGAATCAAAGATATACTCAGGTCTCTTTTGATAGCATGGGTTAGCAGCCCTGGTCCAAGTGAGCAGAGAGGGGAAGTGGCCATATATCTGAAACAAATGGCCCTGGGAGCTGCTCCAAAACAACGGCACTGAAAACAGGAAAAGTAGAGCAAATGTAATGGTAGGGCTTGCTTCCATACAGGCCAAAATCCCACAGTTCATGTCTGCACGTGAAAGCACCACACATCAGTCAATAACTCCATCTCTCCTCCATGCAGAAAGGAAACAGGCACAGGAAAGGGTGTGTGGCATTTGCAGGAACGCACTGCATTCAGGAGAGAATGATGCAAACCTGCCAATCCTCCCTATGATTCCAAGTAAAATTCCGTCATTTGCCACACACTGCAGCCCAAGTACAGAAGACACTTGCAAGAACACAAGAGACATGGCTTAAGCAGCTGCCACAAGTCTGCCCATGCTTGGGCAACTATCTAATTGTCTCCCTGACATCTCCCTCTCTACATACCTGTCAGCACCTAATCCATAGAACTGCTCATGAGGGTTTTTTTCCATCTTTGGCATAACCAGCTTTGTTGGGAAATACTCAATTTGTTGAAATCTACATGTTTTGCAGGAACTCACTGTCCTGAGGAAACCTTTCCTAGAGAAGGCTCCCTAATTTGCATTGGGCCACACGGAAGCTTGCATGTAGGAGACCTACATGGATATGAGAGATTTGGGCTCAAGTTCCTGATCTACTTTTCTGGACCTGAGACTTGAACTTGGCTCTTCCCCAGCATAGCTAAATGTCCTGATTGGTGTAATTTCTTCTTCTGGGAACAGTCTCTCCTGTTGGAACTTTTTCACTTTATGTGAATTAATAAGTGCTTCTTTGGCAAGGGCTCAGTCCTACAGCTGCTACAGCACTAGCCTGTGGAAAAGTCCAACTCAGATTTGCTTCAGTAAATATTTGCAATATCCCACATAAGAATCCTGACCACCTGGATACTGTCTATCATACAAGCCAGAGATTTTTCTTTTCCTCTGGTAAAGCTTCACAGAGTGCTGATTTAATCACACATGGAACAGAACAAAATAATTCTTTGGATTTGAGAAAATTAAACATATCTGAGAAAAACTGTTGGTCCACAGAGACTCTGGTAAGCTTTGCTTTCTGCCACTGACACATCACTTACCTTGCCAACTGTAAAGTTGCTCTAGGCAGGTTCATTAGCAAACAGCAAGAAAGAGCTGCCATTTCTTCCAGCCAAATTAAGATGAAAGAGGAGCGCCAATGGACATACAATGATCTGAGAATGGCTTAAACATTAATGCTATTAAATCAGTGGTAGTGCCATTACAGATGGGTAAAGGGAAGGGTAAAGGCCACAAAGTGGTTGCAAGGGTCAGTGACCCTGGCCACAACCACTAAAGGAATGCAGGGATACTGCCAGGAAAGCAGTACTAGTATTTACAATAGGATCAGCTGTTGCCTCAGCTCAGCAAATCTAACTCCATTGGAAGCACAGAAAAGGAGGAGAGGAAATAAGCCCACATCCATTATGAGAAAGAAACAGCATGGTGCTGCAGTTCTTTCTTGAGTGGGACACATAAGCCTCTGAGTTTTCAAAACAGCAGCTTTGGCTGCAAATGCTTTTGCTTAGTCTCCTAAAATCTTCTAATAGGAAATCTTACTATAAAGACCTCCCCTCAGCCTCCTTGTACTGTTCTTTCTGTTCCCTGTATCTCATATCTTCTTGTGCCTGTTTGGCTGTTCCCCATCTTTGCCTATTAATTTTCATCCAAAGCCTCTGAGTATTTCTAATGTTTCACCTCCCTTGGATCTGCAAACCCATATGTGCAAAGAAAGGGAACATAGCAGAGCTTTTTCCTCCTTGGACCTACTGAGACTTCCTTAGCTCCCTTTTCATTTCCCACAGCTTCCCATATTTACTCCTACCAGTAGACAAGGCCAGAAATAGCCTACCTGCATTCTAGATTGAAGAAGAGGGATCTAGAGCAGTATGGACCAAGAAAAGTCTTCAGAAGAGTCAAGAGCTCTAGGTGTTGGTTGAGGGGCCACAAAATGAGACTTACATATACACAATACATCATCTGCTCATCCGGTTTGTTCTTTTTGAATACTGGCCAGACAGGCACAGAAGAATTGAATACGACCCCAGCGTGATGTGAGGACAAAGACGATGCTTAGTCAACAGGAAACTCTTCAGCATGTTGTTTGCTTCACAGAGTCATACTTAAGGGCGGAAAGACTGCATGGATGCCCTCTTTTACACTTTAAGCACAACGGTAATGAGTTAAAGTGACTTTTCCATTAAGGCACGGGATAGATGCTGAGGATATGCAAAACAAAAAACATCATTGCTTGTCTTTCCAATATTCAATTATTCTTCTATTGAAAGAAATGTACCTTATTTTCAATATAAACTACACTAACAGTTTTAATACAAAATGCTGTAGCTTCCAGATATTGGTTCTTGATGTTGTGAAAGGGTCCTTTGACTATGGTGGGGAAAAAAGTGCACCTGGCATTTTTTTCTCCATGAAGGTACTTCAGGACTAAGTCATTTCTCCGTGTTTTTAAAACTAAACAAACTGAGCTCTATTTGCTCATTCCAAGTAATCTTCACCCCTCTGCTGTGCTCTTTTCAGTTTTTCTGCCTTCCTTTAAAAACTCTGTACTAGACCTATATGCTATCTTCAACTAGCAGTCTGTCAATGCCATACATGTAGGTTAAAAATCACTCCCACTTCTTGCGCCTGTGATCAACTCTAAGGAATGCAATAGCCTTTTCTCAATGTATAACTATGGGATGGAGGACTGCAAGGTACAGTACTTGCTCCCTAGTGTATTACTTTGTATATGAATGCTAATCTGTATTTTGTTAGAATTAGCTTTCCTCGTGATGCTAATCACTTTATATAAAGTTTTTCTCATTATTTGTTACCCTATCTCATGACATTGCAAAACTTAAAACTCAGCTATAGTTTATAGTTACTTCCAAATCATGGGCAAACCTGTTGAATGGCATTGAACTTGATATCAGTTCTTGCCAAATCCCCTAGACATTTTCTCATTCAGCTATACTTCCCACAAATGATGCCTTTGAGCTCTCAGCTAACCAGGTCTTAATCCATTTAACAGGCACTTTACTGATATCGTGTAATGCTAAAATTTTAGCCAGACTATCATGCAGTACCAAGTCAAATGCTTTATGAAAGTATAAATACATCACATCTACACAATTGCCTTTAACAATCCATTCTTTGAGATTACATTCTTGAGATCAAGTTTGTTTGACAAGACCTAGTTTCCATAAAGCTATGTAGACTGGCATTAATTATATCCCTATTCTTTAGCAACTGCCTTCCATATCAGATTTGCCATTACTCCCTTGCTCTTTTTTGACTTCTGGCATACAAAGGCAGGCCAGGATGCAGTCATGTACGGTTGGGAATGGGAGAAGTGCAGGAGAGGAGCTGTGCAGTCACTCCCAAAGGCACCACCAAACAGTACTAATAGGAAATTACAGCCCTCCTAGCTGGCCTCCATTCCATACCCAGGGTGAATCTTCTCCAGGTGATCTCACAGTCCTTGAAATAGTGAAGAAATCCCCAAATGGAACAAAAGCTAGTATCAGTAATTCAGAGAATTCCTAAGACCCTTGACTTGCTCATTTAAAAGGGTTTTCTCATTTTGGATGTTGTTTAACACTCCCTTGTGGTAACTAATGGACTGGAAAGGCCAATGGATCCTCATGTGATACAGAAGCACATTGTCCATTTCAGATATAGCGCAAAAATATTTTTTGCACTTTGCAGAGGTTAAATACACTACACAACACTTGGGAGGATTTTTGCCTAGCTTGTACATCTTTGGAATTTGCTTCCCACCATGGGTTAGATAATGTGATCTTCTACAGAGAAGCCTGCCCATAAGAGGTTTGATTGGTTTCATTAAAAAAGTAAAGGTGAAAACCACAGAGCCAGAGAGTGGAAAAGGGATTTCAGCTCTGAAGCTTTGTAAAACCTTTAAAAATTTAAGCCAGCAAACAGGAGCTGATAAACTAGTATGACCTTGCAACAATCACGTAAGCCAGTTCTATGACTTGGAGCCCCCATCAGTCAATTTGGGACTTAGGACTCTGAACCAGTTTACAGGACAGTGGGACATTTAAAAACATATCTAAATACTTTGGGGTGCTCTGAGAAAGATACTACAGGACTGCAGGGTATCAGGGTTCACGCGCCAGACAGCCAAAGAGCTTGCTGCCAGATTCATGTCCTGAGCAGAAACCTATACTCTGGACTCTAACCTCTCACCGTGTTTCTCCATTTCTTGGTTTCAAGGGGGCCTCAAAACTGTTACTTTGGTATCATCAGGTGGCACCTATAGGAAGCCTGAAGCCACAGCCTGCCCTTCCCACCTCTTGGCTCTGTTGTCTCTGCAGCTTTTGGCAGTTTCCTCAAGAGATGAAGGAATTCAGAACCTCTGTCAAAAAAAGGACTACTCTCCTGCAGCCAAATACTCAGCATTTTCATGTCCATCTGTTACTATACGGATATACAGCAAGGGTTCAGGAACAAAACCTTCCATTGAGGCAGAAAGCAAGACAAAGAGCAGGCAGGGCTACTTTGACAAGTTATAAGAAGTCATTTGCAGCCTTGCTTGAGTTAGCAACATCTCTGTAAGCAGCGATGAGTACTTGCACAAAATAACCGCCAAGCCTCTTTCTCACAAACATGCCAGCTATTTTTTATACTTTCCACTACTGTCCAGAGATGTGCTTTTTCCCAAGTACCTCCAGGCTCCCTCATGAACCACAGAGCAGCTTAGATCTGAGAAGCCAAAGAGATACAGGCCTAATGCCAGCCGTGAGCTTAGCCCCTGTCCCAGCACAAGCAGGAAGGACAGTGTTCTGAGCTGCACTGTCTGGTCTGAAAACAGAGCACCAGTTATGGAGCCTAAGCACCCTTTTTTTTTTTTTTTAATTTTAATCAATACATTTTATGCCAGCTTGTCTTCTACATACCCTCCCTGTGGTGTGAAGCGATGGCCTAATCAGTTCCCTACATGAGTTACACAGACAAAGGATCAAACTGTATTCAAGGATTCCCTTGCAAACTTGCCTAACATGACCAGCCACCAGTAACTCATCCTGCCTTGCCATGGAGCTAGCTACTAGCTAGTTAGGCTGATGGTAGCAGGCACTCAGGCTTCCTTACATCTCTGTTTAGTGAAATGGTGGCCTTTAACTGCAGCAAATGACAAAACAGCAATTTTCAAAGGTCTCCACTGCACCTTTCAGTGGGTACTGGTCCCCAGAGTCACCAATGTTCATTTGTTCTGTTAAATTTGTTCAGTTAAATTCAGACAGACTCTCCTTACCATCTTCCTGCGGAGCTACAGGAGCGACACGGGCCAGGCTCGTATCAGCAACTGGCATATACATTTCTATGAGTTTGTGCAATGATTGACGTGGAATAGTTGTGTAGTTATTTCATCCCCTTGAGAGCCTGGACTGCTCTTCACTGAGCGCCATTCTCAGATGAAAAGGAAGATTGTTTAAATATATGACTTTGAAAGGCCCTTCCGGATTTCTGAGGGATTTTTAAATGCGGCATTAAAACAAGTCTGCACAAAAGAAATTGGCAGGAGGGACTTAAGCAGCTGAGGGACAATGGTGACAGAGGGCAGCACCCAAGTACTGCATGGGGTGATATGAGAAACTTCCCAAGGAAGACACGCTATCGCATTCAGCTTCCCTCCTCCCTGCCGCCAGGTAAGTAACCACATACCGGTGTGCGGCTGCAGCCACAGCCTGCTGCACCCCCGTACCCCGCTGCACCCCCGTACCCCGGCCTCGATGGCTGCGACAGGACGCTGCGTGAGCAGGCGTTGAGTCACCCTCCTGGGAGGCGACCAACCCCCAGCGCCTGGGCCATCAGCAGCTCCCGACGTTGCCTTCCACCAGCCCTGCCGCTAACCCGCCTCTCAGCGGGGTGACTGAAGCTCCACCAGCCACAGTCGCTGGGGGAAGGTCGGCGTGTGTCCCCCCGTCCCGCTGCCCGCAGCTCTCCCGCGGCGCGGCGCGGCCCGGCTCGGCGTGCGGGGTGAGCTCCGCCGCCAGCCTCTCCGCCCCGCCGAGCGCCGCCGGGCGCCGCCAACCGTGAGGTTTTGGTGCCCCTCTGTGGCTCGGGCCTTGAACAGCAGGACTCAGCCCGCCCGCCCGGCCGCGGCGAGGTGTTTTGGCCCCGGGAGCCGCCTGTCGGAACGAGCGGTTTGGATCCTCTCCGAGGAGCCTTAGGGAAAGGGGGACCTCCCGTTTCTCCTCACGAGCAGAACAGAGCTGTACGTTTGCCCTGTTTCTAAGCACAGGCGAGAGTAAAAATGGCACTAAAGAATATTTATTTAGGACAAAAGGCTTCAGCATTATGAAGGGTGATGAAGCTCCCTGTCCTTGCTCAACTCCTCCAAAGAGGAGTCCTCCCACAGGAAAGGTAGCAAAGGAAGCACGCTTTTTCCCTGGGAGTGGGGGGGTCGGGGAGAACATATTTCTGTGAATGGGAGGCATTTATTCCTCAGAAAAAGAGCAAGAGCCAACAGCCTGATTTCCTTCAAAACCCTGTCTAAACACACATAGGGGAAAAGCTTAAGGGAAAGCAGTATGTACTCATAAATTTTACTGGCTGAATAGCTGACTGATAAGGGCTCCAGTCATTAAGTAAGACAATTCAAATGAAGTTGGGGGAAAAAAGACACCGGTCATACACACTCACGGTGGGTACACAGCCTGGTAGAAGTAAGACACTGTCGGGACAAAAGCGGAGCACAGAAGGAAGGAAGAGGGGGGCCATAGTACGATGCGGGCACCCCACGTATAGGGGTACAGACCTTCTAGTGTGAAGCAGAGGGATGACCATCCGTCTCCCAGGATTACTCTGTGCATGTTTACTGCTGGGACATGCTATCAACTGTTTGGCAGAACAGATTTATGAAGAGAGAAAACAAAGCTGAATTCAGCTAGTTGAATTATGACAATGCAAGAGAATGACCTGGCAGGTGACACAAAGCAAAAGATGCAAGCTGCATATTAAGAAAACCTGAGCAGGCTCTCTCCCTTGGTATGAATCAGTTTAATCCTCTTTATGTATAGCTGAAGATAAAGAGACACTGGAGAAAACGGTCCTGGGCTGGTTTTATAAGTCAGGGTTTTGCAGGTTTTGTACCATTTATTACCTGAATCCCTGTGCCCTAATTCTAATCTAATTTTTGGCCAAACCAAGATGTTTAATGTGCAGTGGGCTCCCTAAGTCTATTCTCATGCTCTGCAGGGGAGAAAAAAAAGAGCAGAATTAGCTTAGAAGAAAACACACTCAGCTCCAGGAAGAAAGAACATAATGAAATTATGAACACCTACTTTCCAGCAATAGCAGGATGAAGATTACATTTTTCCTGTTTTCAGAGTAATATCTATACATGTAACTTACTCAGTACCTGTTCCTTTCATCAGCCAACAGCCACTGCTGCTGTCATAGGACATGTAGAATAAGCTACCAATATCAGCAGTTTAAACGTATGTCGGACTGTGAACTAGAGCAGCTGAAGTGCAGAAGCATATTCCCTTTCAGTTTTTTAAAAATAATTTGTTTAAAATTCAACTTGAAAAGAGCAAGCATTACAAGTTCTTGTTTGGTACTTCCAGTCAAACCACCAAATCCATACAACACACTGTCCAAACTTCTAGATTCATGGCTTTTTAAAACAAGAAACTTATTTTGATAACAGGAGCCTTTTTTCTTAGTACAAGAAGATGTTTTCGTTTATTCAACTAGTTCAGTTCAAAGACTTGTTCACTGAAAGCTGAGAAACCAAATGGGAGTTGAAAAACCAGGAAAGCTCATCTTTCTTCTATAAAACATTTAGAAAAATAAGATGTGAGAGTGTAAATTAAGCTAATTTAAAATACCAAAAGACATGAACAAACAGAAACAATCTGTTCCATTCCCTAAGTATAGATGGATTTTGTAGACTCAGATTTCAGTAAAAAATATTTACTTAAGCTTTAAATAAAACTATCTTCAACAGTCTGGATAGATAACTAATACAAAAAATTAAAGCTATTTGTGCACTGTAATTGAATTGCAATTTTAATCCAAATAGATCTTGATAAAATTGAACCCATTATTTTCTAGTATAATGAAATGTAAAAATTAGAATCCTAAATGTGTGCACATTAAATTACACCATTGCTTGATTCAAACTGGCACAGGTATATTATATTCTCTCGGTTAGGAGTAGTACCATACTTGGCACACCAGCCTGTATATATTTGCCAAAAAAGAGGGCAATGGTGAACACCAAAATAAAATTAGTATTTCCTTAGCAATTTAAAATGTAAAATCACATGACAAGATTAAAATACATTAAAGATCACATTTCCTGTTTCTCAGTCTAAGTCTTCAATCTGAATTCACATACTCTTGCAAACTCTTGGAGTGGAAATAAAATTGGACAAAGAAATTGGATTTTAGCTAAATTTGTTTATCCAGAGAATAAGAGAATTAATCTGATGGATTACGTTAAACTTCCTGGAGTTACATGGTGCTCAACAGTGAGAAAATTCTTGATTTGCAATGGATTTTCAAACTCCCGCTCAGGAAGAGAGAAATTTAGTTAGAAAAGCAAATACAGACGCCATTTCCATTCCTTGCTCCAGACTACTGAGAAATCTTATTAACTACCAACATTCCTGGCACATAGGAAAGACAAGGAAATAGTTTTTGGCCTTAGCACTACACACATAAACACGTTGGAAATTAAGCTTCTGCTACCTGACGAGCTGATCTCCCAGACTGCTACAGCTAAAAGGATTCCTTGAAATCAGTTAAATGCTCTTTTCATTTGACATCTCTTTAAAAAGAGATCATGTTATTACTAAGCATTAAAAATACCATCATGCAACTCAAAAAGACACGATTTTGACTAAAAAAGGGGAAAAAATAATGAGGTACTGCATTTTTCAAATCATACTGAAAATTTATAAGTTATACACTTCTAAGACTAAAACAGGATAGAGGAGAATTTCCAGATTCCAAAAATTTCTTGATTCTGAACCCTAAACTGTCAAACCTTTACTAGTCGACAGGCTAAGTGCTGCTATTTTTGCTCAGTTCGGAATTTAGTATTTTAGATCATAATGAAAGGTTTAATACCTCGTTTACAACCAGGTGGAAATATTACTTTCAAGAAATTGTTATTTTTGTGTCCAGACTGTTATCTGTTAGCAGAAATCACTTTCATTTCTCCATAGACTCTGACAACAGTGAAAAACCTTCCTAGCAAACATGCACCCTAACGAAGGCAGGGGACTTTGAGAATCAATTCAAATAGTGGGCATTTAGGCACTGAAAGTTTGATTTTGTCTGAAGGCATCAATCTTTCTAGTTTATTCATCTTGTTCCCTAGTGTGCTGTATCTGCTCTAGAGAAAAAGCTGGTTTGAATCTGTTGAAATCCGCAAGCAGAAGTCCCATGACCTTCTTCAGAGCCTGCAGCCTATGCACTTTAAGACAGAGCACACAGCACTGCCTTGTGCGATGCCGAGCACCCTGTCAGCACAAGGCCGTAATCGCAGAAAAAACAGAAATCTCTCCTTGAGGTAGTTCTAAGATGAGAGCATCAATCTGCTAGAGAAACAATATCATACAGCAGCTACTCTTCAGGCATATTGGATTTTATGTCATTATTTGTCTGAGTTCGTGACAATGAAGTGTTTAGTTGCATTGGTTTGTGCCAGGCTTTATGGTGTCTCCAGCAGAGTGCGACCCACCCTGAATTTCATCCCAGCTGAAACAACGGATGCACATCTGCTCAGAAAATCAGGCAACTTATTCAGAGCCTACCAGGTTCAAGAACTGACTCCAAGGGCCCAGGCTTGGGGGAGCAAACTCAAAAATTTTTTACCGATAGGGATGCCCAATCTAAACAGTTTGGAGATGATTGCTCTCTAAAAACAGACACCCAGTATCTCTCATTACTGCAGACTGAGATTCTTCACCTCTGGACCCCTTTCTACATATTATCCATGTGCAAACACAAGCCAATGCTTAACAAAAGCCTAAATACATTTGTTACAAATTGCTACTTTATTTGCAATTGCATTGACAGTGCGATTGCTGGGACAATCTTCCATCTTCTCTGTCTTTTCTGAAGACTGATGTCACGTTGTTAGTCTTTAAGACATTTTACTCTCTTTGGTGTTTTGTCCAAGTGAGATGAAAAACTGACCAGATGTAGCGATACCCTCAGCTAATACCATCCTTCTAATCTACTGAATAATCTACTGTTTCTTTCCCTTATGACCCTCTTACAGCACAAGAGGGCTTTTTTTCCTCCTGCTCTTTACCCCAATTCTGTATGTTTACAAGCCTCATCTTTTCACCACGTTTCAGCAGCTCTTTCTTAATTTTAGGCTTAAAGTCTGTGAGCAAATTGCTGTTGGACATTTATGCTCCTTTGCACTCTCTTCTCTCAGGGGGTGACTGATCCATCCAGTCTTAATTTGACAGGTCTGTGGGATTCTCTTGACTCATTCACTGATAACTTAGTACTTCCTCCCACTGTGTCATAGCTTCAGCTATGGTCAGGTTTACTTAAATTTTATGGGCTGCCTTTTGCGTCTGCTCTTCTGATTGATGTACATTTGCTGTTTCCCAGAAAGAACAGATACTCTCTTGGGGTTGCGAATCTGGCTATAATCCATTTTGGACACCTGCCAGCTGCTATATTGGAGGAATTTTGTCTCTGAGGGTTCAAGCAAGTGAACAGAACAGGTATGACAACAAGAAATCATTTTTGGCCCTTATTACGATGTGGGAATCATCAAAGATAGGGCAGTCATCGCAAAACCCTTCCTGGGACCAATTCAGGCAATGATCTTGGGCTAGCATGGCCTTTCCTTAGGTCCTGGGAGGAGAACAGAAAGTATAGCCAGTCTGTCATTTTAGTGACCATACTTTCTCCTCTGAAGCTAAATCAATAATTACAGATTGATTAAATGCATTTGCAAACTCCGTATTTCAGAATTCAACTTGGGACATGACAGTATTCTCAGACGGCAACATCCCATGGAGAAAACCAAAAATCAATGGGTATGACCTTTCTGGCCTCTGTTAAGGACACTGCCTGGTTGCATTCTGCATTTTAAATTTAATTTTGCAATAAAATTAATTTTTTAATGGCATTCCTTCTGAAACTATGGGGAATTATGGGACTGCTTTGCTTATTCTCCCTTGGGAATCTCAGACTGAGCTGCCATGTTCTAAATAATTTCTCACAGTCAGGCCCTATTAATCACCCAGGGCTTTGCACAGCTGGGCATCATATTCTCCATTGATAATACCATCTATTTTTACAGAGCTGGAAGAATCTTCAAGTGCTTGAAAACTATATGACAAATCATCCCTTTCTTACAGCAATCAACTCAGTTACATATAAACTATAATAGCTTTCAGGATAAGGGTCAGTATCTTCTGTGGTTCTGCAGTGACTGGAGCCATGTGGCTATGGCTCATCCCTATTGTTTCACCTCCCATCTGAAAATCAAAAGTGACAAGCAACAGGAGAATGAGTCTCCATTTCTATCGGACATGTTCTTTCCAAGCAGGCTTGGAAAATAAAACAGTCAAGAGATTATGGATGAGACAGTTTTACTTTCAGGTAACCAGCATCAACCTGATCAAAGGCACAAGCTTAGAAGCCAGTGACTGCTCAACAACTACTATGAGTCACCTCTACATCAAATGAATAGGTAGGTTTTAGCACAGAATCAGGAAGGAAGGCAGAAGTCCAAACATCCAATGCAGTGAGCAGACTGCCAAGAGCCTGATGGATCATGCCAACTCCAACCCTCCATCTCTACAGATGGCATTTCTCCTGCTCAGGGCAGAAATAAAAAGGCTGTGTAGTGTGCGTATGCAGGGGTTATCATTCTTTGTTCCTGTAGCAAAGGTATTAATAATACATTAGGTGGGTTTCAAGGCTCCATACTCTAGTGTCCTCCACCTGTGTTTTATTTATTTTAAGAGGAAAAATGCCACATCCTGGACAGTGTTGCAGTATGAAAAATTTGTTATATAACAGTGTTCAACTCCAAAATAGTGTAGGAGTTCCCTCTCTGTTTGGGATTCAATATCATTTCCTTTGCCCTGTCTATGCAGGTCACCTCCTTGTTATCAGTTCCTGCTAATTAAAAGATTAGGAGATCAGGAAAGTCACCCTGAGGAATTAGTTATTACTAGCACTAACAACAGCTGGCGAAGTAGCAGACATGTGACTAAATGTTCTAACCCTCTTCTCGTTACACAGCTTTCAAGTTTATCAGAAACTGCAAGGGACTGGAACCAATACTTAGTATGATCCTTTTCTGTAGCCTATGAAATTCATTTCTACTCTTCTAGTGAATTTGCTGCTAATGACGTTTCATAAAGAAGTGCTTTCCAAATGACTGGTGTATGCAAGCCCATGTTTCCAGTAACAACTTTCATGCCCACTAAAAAAATTATAATCTCAGTTCAACCTCCAGAGGCACATATACACATACATGCACAATAAAGGCCACTTCTATCTAAGTGCTGGGTCACTGCTTAGCAGTAACATGTCACCACATGACGCGTTTTTCCTTTGCTTATTCCAGGCAGCCCTAGCTGCCTTTGACTTGATGGTTTCAGTATCATGATGGCAATGTTGTCTGTTCCTAGAGCCATAAAAAAGACCTCCCGGACCTTAGTTAAATCAGGAGAGATCCTGGTGCTGATGCTATTTGCTCCCTCATACTGAACAGTGCCTCCCCTATCTAGCCTTGCAATTGTTTCGTTGATGGTATCACAGTAGGGAGCAATAGCCGGGGTTTAGACATATATTAAGAGCTAGGACTCCCGAAGAAAAGCTCAGACACTTGGAGCAATGAGTACCCCTTGCATTGATAGGCTGTTTAATCATCTGAGAATCTGAGCCTCATCCTTTTCCTAAACAACTTTCCTCTCTGGGTTTCCCAGTCACCTTGCCCAATTCAACCTCCTATTCTGTGATTTTGTGAGCTTATTCCATGCAAAACAATAGCCCTGATGTTAAAGACTTCTCACAACATTAACCTTTCTTGAAAGTGGTTTGAGAGCCATGGATAATAAGTACTATGAATTGCAAACTAAATGAAGTGTTTTGGAGTCATTTCCACGTGATTTAGTTCACAGTGGGCCTTCTCTCAGACACCTACTTTAAAACACTCTGAGGCACAACCTATCTCAAAACAATTTTCAACATGAAATGTCCTGTAATGTTTCATGTTTCCACCACCCTCAGCCACAATTACAGAAACATTCTAGCAGTGACACATACAGCAAAAGAAAGCAGCTTTCCCTACTAGACCATGAGCAATAACTCCTAAAGCTCTCAATAGCTATGAAGAGATTTCCAAAAACCACTTACACATTCCAGGCAATGACTACTTTACACCAGGAGTTCTGCTTGTCAGTATTTGCCAACCTGATATGAGAGGAGTTCAAGCACTCCAAATGGAACCACTTAAAGCTGAGCTCAACCTGCCCAGCCATCTTCTGGGAGACCTGATCAGGGCAGGATTTTAAAACCTCCTGGCAGCCTCCTGAAATCTTCATCCTCCTGGAGGATATGAAATACAGTTTGAAGACCTATACAAAGAAACTTTGACATCTTGCATATAGCACACGCTCTGAACATTAAATTCTGGTTTTCTTAATCTTCAAGAAGATTAAGGAAATACCTTGAGAATCCTATTTTATAATCCAGTGATGTCTGAGATCAGATATGGCATTGCATCGTTATTCAATTTAAAGTCTGGACATTATAGAGGGTGGAACTTTACTGGTCAGCCAGGAAGATGTGCTGTAGGCTAAGCTCATCTTATAGCTAAGCTCACAGCATTGGGAAGAAAATCAAAAAGGGTGCAAAAAGAATAATGGAAATATGCAGACACTGCAGAAATAGATGGTGCCTTAGTGCAGGTAACCTACAATGAAACAAAAGCAATAACAGCAGAGCAACAAAATTGTGAGAGGCCTCAAAATGTTTTCTTATGAGTTCACCAAAGAGGCAAGAGATGCTTTTATGGCAATAGAAAAATAATGAACAGTCTGGACCAGGTAAATGTACTCCTGTCTATATTCTCATAAAGTGAAAACAGAAAGGCTTCCACAGGAATTTAAAAAATAAATAATAATTAGAGTTCATAAATCCAAAGACAATGAAACTCTGCCCCTCCATTTTGCTACAAACTATCAGAAACATAAACAGCTTAGCATAATTATTACTATCACTATCCAGGGTTGATTTTATTGTTCTCAATTTCAAGTTCTTTGAAACAACCAGACCTAAAGATGGCCAGATTGTTCATGTTCCCCAAACCAAGAGCACTGGCTGACAGCCTTCTTGGTAGAAAGACTGGCAGTCTTCCATAATAAAGACTTTATGTCTGGATCCCTAAATTAATAGCTACAGTCACTGAACCAAAAGAATTTTGTTGTAGTAAAAACTGTCAGGCTGATAACTCCGGAGCCTGAGGTGTCTCATTTATTCACAGAACAATTAAATTATAGAAGGCACTAGGCAGATTCCTCCCAGCTATGCCTCTCAGATGTTACTCCAATAAAATCTCTGTTCTGAGGCATCTCTGCTGGAGTGAAGGTGGATTTTTTCATGGCTGTGGATGAACCTGTCACTGGAAAGGGGTGATTAGTACAAATACCTGATTGCAGATGTGCAATGGGAACATCTGTCTCAGCATGAAATACTGACGTTCAAGACACTTTGCAAAAGCCAGAGAACAAGCAACAGATGGCAGCAACTCTCAGTCACCAGTGACTGGCTGGACTCCTTTCCAGCTAACAAGTGTGGACAGCTCAATTATCTGATCACTTCCCTCAGACTTCTACATTTATCTAAAGTTGAGGGAACTGCACATTTAGTGACAGTTATTTTTAAAATTACCTAATAAAAACAGCTGGTAACAGCACCAAGTTCAGCGGCAGAGCAAGGATGCTTTGTTGCTAACAGGCTCTGACCCTGCATCTTGTCCAGTGGCTAGGATGGTGATGTTCATGCTCAGTTAAAAGGCTCGGGTTTTATAGTGGGGTTCTGACTTTCTACCACAGGTCTGACAGAGGTACAAAGAGACCAGCAACCAAATGATTCCGCATCCAGCAAAAATGCAGAAAATTCTTTATTCCTCAATTTTGTGCACCTATAATCAGTACTTCCTGTATATGGAAACATACAGAAGCACATAAGCATATGAGTACTCCATCTACCCAATGATAAACCGACCTACTGCCTGAAGACCTCCCCCCCTCCCAAATCCACAAAGCAAGACAAAGAAACATTTAGGATTCCTGTCAACCTGCTCCTTTCCCAGCACACACTAAACAAAACCCTGCTATCTAACAGGGAGAGAGGATGAATTAACATAACCACCTCTCCACACAGCAATTAGCAAATGAAATCAAAACAAAGGAAATGTCCTCCATTAATCTTTCCCTGTCAAAGAGCACCCGACTGCCATATAATCCACAGCAATTAGCCAAATAATGGGAGCGCAAGAGATTTATCTTGAAGCAGGAATTAGGGAGGGCACGATTAATGTACTGTACATCAAGAGTGCAGGCAAAAGCTGGTGAACCCTCAGTACAGGGTTGTTTGAGGAAAATGCAAAGTTTAGTAGCCTGGAACCAGGTTGCAACACATGCACCCCGATATTCTGCTTTAACGCACCCTGAATAAGTCTGATTGGCAGTCACTGTATATTGGAGGATCAGAGCTCACATCTAAACTTACAAAAACAAGTCTCTGTGGTGCTCCTAATAGCTTACCAATATCTTCTGTTAAGAGGGGCAATTTACAACAGTATTTGAAAAAAAAAAAAATGGGGACATGCAAAAAAGTAGGCAGTAGCACAGTAGAGATATTAAAGGCATGCCACAGCTCACAGGCAGGACACATTCGCTCCATCAGGCATGGTACTACTTACCAGGGAAGACAGCCAAAGTTTGCCACATGTGGTCCCTTTTTAAAAGACAAAGCAGAGTAACACCAAACACCTCTTGCTTTTATCGTGCATACCTGTACTATCTCTTAAAAATCATCATGCTGCTTTGCATGATGCTATGAAATAATTCTCAGATCTTATTTTCTAAGTGTTCCATGGTCTTGCTTTGGGCTACAGAACAGCTGCTTTGTCCTAGCCAGAGCTGATTGTAGGTTATATAAGGCTGTTCCTGAATAGTAGGGATTTTTTGTAAGTTCGTTGTATCAGGAGATTCCAGGATGCCAAGGAGTTTAGGTGGCATGGCCCATCAGGATGGAAAGATCCAGAGAAGTACTGCCACTGTTAATCAGTATGTCCCCTCAGCTCTGCACACTGTGTGAGCTGAAGCCAAGAAAGCTCCAGAGTAGCCTCTCCAGATGATACTGGTTTATGAACTAAACTTGATGAGAAAGTGAAATCTCTCACATTCTGAGTAGTTTCTTTCCCACTATTTAGACCTTCTGAAATCATAATGCTCTGCTGCTTTTCACTTTTGGTCCTCATATGTTGTTTTTCCTGCCCATTTACCTGGTTATTTTAGTGGTGATCTAGGTAAAAAAAAAAAAAAAACCCACAAAAAAACCAAAAAAACACACCACCAAAAACTCCCACAACAACAACAACAACAAAAACCAAACCAAACTAACGAACAAAAACCACCAAACCCACAACCTGCAAAGCAAGTGGGAATTTGAGAAGACTGAGTAGTACAAAGCTAGAAAAAAATGCAAAGCTTTGGGTAAGCAGATCCTCTGCTACAGGACAGTTAAAGGATCAGGTAAGAGAAGTCTCAAAATGTAAAATACATATATGTCGCAACATATATGCAGGCATATTTGTTAAATTAAAACATGCATTTTCCTTTCTTCAGTTTCCTTTCTCCAGAGTCACACGAAAACTGATTGCCAAATACGGAACAGCTTACAGGGACACCACAAAGCTCTTTCTTACAGCTGCATCAGAAATAGAGAGAGGAGAGAAAATAAAGAGGAAAAATTAACTATCTGAAGATAAATAGTCTTTGTTCTAAGCACCATTATTGCGCAACACAAGCCTAAAGGTCTGTGGTTATTTTAACAAAATTAACAAGTCAACAAAAGAGCAATACCCTTAAATGGTACAAAGCCATTCACATGATAAACATAAAATTTTTCTATCATTCAGCTGGCACAGAAGAAGAGATTTAAGGAGATTTACAAAGATGAAGACCTCTGCCATAAATATCTGCCAAAATTTTGCTATGAGACAGTAAACAATCTACAGTCCTGTGACGTTAAGTATAATAGGACACAGGATAGGAACCAGATTCAACAAAAGACTTATTTCAAAGGTATTTTCAACACTACAGAAGACAAGACTTTAACCAATTGGAGTAGGAAGAGTCCAGACTGTGCATACTACTAAAATCAATACTGAAGTGGTGTGCAAATACCTTCTTGTCATCAACTTAAATATCAACTTACTAGGCAAGCCAACAGAGAATTTGCTTTGGGCAACTGGTCTCATAGGTGTTGCTGTTACTGGGGCTTTTAGGTACACAGCTCAAGAGGAATTCTGAGGGCTCTGTGATGAGATGTATTTCGAGATGATCAGATTTAGCCATAAATCTGAGAGCTTTACTCTACAGAAAGCCTAGTAACAGATTTAACCTTTCTCCACTGAGAATACATGGCTTCACAGATTCCATCAACTGCCATACCACTGTATCTTGTCTGCTGCAGAACTGTGTGTGATGTCTTTTCACACAGCAAACATAATAGAAATAAATAAGGAAACTGAGACAGGGTGAACCCACGAGTCATTCCTGAAAAATTCTGGGTGGACTCACATTTCTAAACCTATAATCTTGCATTTGACTTGTTTCAATAGAGCAGAGAACTTGCTTCCAAAATCCAAAGTCTGCCCCCTAGTCCCAATGTATCATTAATTCTAAACAGAAAAAATAATGTACCTTTCTGCCAAAGAATACTGCTTGTGAGAAAAAAATTAATGTTCATCTAGATGAGTTATTAAAATTTTGCACAAGGGTTAAGAGTAATTTGAAAGACTCTACTCAGTGTTTCTGTTTAGTTTCCCCTACAATTCCTCCTTAGATTTTATTCCTTCTCTTTCTCCTTCCCTTCTGTCCTGCCCCCTCCTTCTCTTCCTCTCCAGAAAATCTGAAAATCTTTTCTCTGTTACCCTGTCCTTCAAGCTCTACAAGGAGGACATGTTCACTCCTGGAATATACTATATAGCTTTCCTCTATGTGCTTAGTATGCTCAAAAGTGGGGGAGTGAGATGGCAAAAGTAAACAAAATAAGAAACTAGCTCCAGTGAGGTAGTTAAAACAACATGAAGCTTCAGCTCTCCTGAAGCTCTCACAGATTTAATTTTTCTCATTTCCCTGGAGTTTCATTAGTTGACCCAGCTGGGTCACTCTGCCCCTGGGTGTGGCAATCTGAGGTGGCTTCCCACAAAATCAGTTGAGCTGTTTCTCTAGCTCACATAACACTGCCTTTACCATTGCTCCTATGGGTCTCTCTCCTTTTTTGAACTGTTAATTTACTGTGCTTCATCAGTATTTTTACACAGAAATGAACAGAACAGAGGATACCATTTCTGGTCTCCTCGTTCCAGCATACAGCAGTCATTTATCAGGCACTGAAAAGTAATGAATCTGGAACTGTTCGCCACTCTCCAAAAGTGTTAGTATATTCTTGCCATCTCACATAGTTCTAAACATGCATGAGAAGGCAACAGCAGGTGTCCCTTATTGCTGCCTTCTGGAGAATCCTTAGCAGCAGCAATACCAAAAGATTGCACCAAATCATTCAATTCTTAAGCAGACATTTCCACCTTCTCCCACACTGTCTGCCTCCTCCACAGTCAATAAATTCCATGGCACAGAGATCAGCATGGACCTACCAGCATAGCCCAGCACAAGCTACAGCTGCATCTCCATCTAGCTACTTACACCAGTCTTTCTGCCCGCACTTGCTTCAAGGAAAGTAAGGGAGAAAAGAATGGCATTCAGCCAGTTTACCTGCCCCACTGCCCTACAAAATGGAAATGGAGGGCAGGACCTCAGAGATGAGCTGGTCAGGTTAGTGTCTGCGTCGTTAGTATCAACCTGTATTCCTGTTAGTGGACTGGTTAGAAATAAGTTACTGTTTGTCATCAATTTTTAGTCACTGGGGTATTGGCAAACTTCTCCCTTGATCCATTCCTAATTTATGGTTTTAATGCCTGATCACCTACACGAGCTAGTGTTTTAATTTCCCAGATAGCTGGCTGAAACTCTTTCAATGTGAGGGCTCCCATTGTCATCCAAGTATAAGGATGAATACCTAAATTTCCTTGTTCACATAACATGAGGAATAAACATGGTGGAATGCTGGCAGCCGTAAGAGCCTGGCCTGACAGTATTCTGTCTGGTTTAGGCTGAACAAAGCTACAGCCACACAGGACATTATTGATCGTCCATACTCTGCCCCTAAGCAGGGACACTACAGTGCACTAATTTGATAGCAAGAAAATAAAGAGCGGTTGAAAAAGAAAGCTATGTATCAAGATTTTCTTCATACCAGACAGATTTGGAAAGAACAAAGTTCTCATTATACTGACTGTTGAGATTCTCCCTTGTAAAACTGTGACAAATCTAACAGTGCGTGGGGGGGTATATTTTTTAATAGAATCAACAGACAGATGGATGAGGTTTCAGAGACAGAGACAGAAGTGTATAAACTTCAGCCAAATACAAAGAAAGAGGAACTGCCTGGGAAAATGTAACTGAGAGTAACTCAGCATGGCTTGGTATTGGAGCTGAACTTGCAGCTTTGACAAGGCTGACTTTAAGGCGACCTTCAGTGGAGCTCCTTAACAGTGTATGCTGGGCAATCGCTGGTAAATCTTTATTAATTTTAATTGGCGGCACCCATTTATAAGAACCATTAAAAAGGATAAATTGAGCCCATCCGGCGTAATGTCTTTTGTTAATTAGTTTGTCAGCACTGTTTTAATATCCCCTAATGACTTCATATTTCAGGCCTGACATTAAAGGAGACGCTGTGAGAAAGGAAATGGTCTTATCACCGTGTACATTTTTTTCTTTTTTTGAACAAAAAGTGTCCTTCCAGGCCTGACCAAGGTTAGGTGTCATTTAACTCAGACAGACAGGTACCACAAGACTTGGAAGGGCCCTATCACCCTATCCAAACTTCACCTTGCTACTGACCAGCATGCCCTGCTGAGATTTTCTCGTTACAGACCCACACAACAGCAGAAGAAATTCAGAGTCATCAGTCACCAAACTCCCACCCTCCATAGCTTGTCATGGACTTGTCTCCAGCCTCAAAGCACAACCATGTGGGAAAAAATATGGGAGAAACCTGAGACACAACTGCAGCAATGCCTCCCTTAAGTACAAGCAGCTTAAACCTCCCAGAGCTGAAGGTCTTTTGATTTACAAGGACATGCGCAGCACCGACATCCTGATCTGTCTTGGGGACCACAATCTTACATATGAGAAGCTGATAGGGTAAGAGCATCATCAAAGAATGCTTTGTGTATGAATCTGGAGAAATTATTTCTCTAAGTATGAAGTTTGACCTGGAACAAATGTGAGCGAGCAAATCTGTGATTTGGGTGTCAACAGTTTTCTTATTCCTCTCTTGTGCTCATCTTTTATTCTTGGAATAGCACACTCAGTCTGCAAGCCTGGAAGATGAGGAACTTGAATTCAGTTACAAATGTTGGAAAAACATGGCTTTTCTACTTCTTATGAGTACAGTATTTTAGATCTTTATGTCTCAAATAGGTTATGAAAATTTCATATTAGGTAATAAAAGCAACTTAGCAGAAACAGGTAACCCTTTCTCCTGAATATGTATACACTTGGTAAGTTTTATTCAAGGAGGAAGTGTGTAAACGGCCAGAAGGGTCAACTGTAGCCATCACAGAAGGTAATGCAACCCATCATTGTCCTAGAGCTCCGTTTATGGGGTTAACCTGGTTTTCTTAGACACCACTGTCACTTTCCTCACAGTTCTGCCACACATTTAATGTCTTTGAGCTGATGAACACTGGAGTTACCCAGGGAAACATTTCCTCACTGTGAGATCTGCTTAGTTTCCTACAGTGGCTTGATCAATCACGGAGGGAGATCCTGAAATAATGTTGACTTTTTGTCAGTGAAGGGCTTGGTCTCAAGAGCTGGATTCTGTTAGAATTTTTCATTGAAGATTACAACAGGTAAGCAATATGAAGAAAATAACATCCTCCACCAATTGTTATCACATCTGATGCTTCGGTGTCTAGTGTTAGATTAATTCACATCAGGATGAAATGAATAAGTGAGAAACAGCTAATAAGAAAATTAGCTTTTCCTCTGTCCTACACAGCTTTGCAAATCATGAATAATCCCATTAATTGCAAGGTGTTTGCATTTATGCTGAAAATAGTAAAAGGAAAATTAAATCTTTAGCTAACAAAATAGCATTCCCCCCCCCCTGAAATTTTAGGGTAACCCATAAATGGCTCTTTATAAGCATCATACTGAGAACTGTACAGAGACATGTTCCACTTTGCTAGATCACCTTTCAGCAAAATAGAAACAAGTAATAACTGTAAAGAATGAATCAGTTACTAGTTTTATTACTGAGTAAAATCCTTGCCTCAAAGTCAATGGAAATCTTGCTGTAAAGATCTGGAAAACTAACAGGGTTTACTTTTTCCATTAAAATTTAGGGCTAATGATTTCACCACGGATTTTTTTTTTTTTTTTTTGATGGATACCCAGTCACAGCACTTGAATATTAAAAGCTGTTCTATGATCTCCTGAAAGCCATCCTACTGTCATTGCAAGATAGTGCCATGTTTCATGCAGATTTAAAATTTTCAGGGGACTTCTAAAACTATGCCCTGTGTGAAGCACACAGTAAAAGCATGCCTAGGGTGAAATAGATATTCCCAGCAGGCTGAACACCTCTTTGAAAGAACTGCCTTTGCAGCTAATAAAAGCCCTGCATTTTTCCTCCAACCAGCCTGTCTCTTGTGCGCTGATGTGCTCTACAGAATTCAGCCTTTTTTAATCAAAGGTCTGCATAACAATGGCAGCATAGTTGGTACTTAGTCTCCATTTTGCAGCTCTGACAAATGCAAATTTACATAATAGTCTTTCATTTCTATAAAACAACATTATTCATAACAAGCATATTTCCAGTCTTCACAACAGAACAAAAACTTGTATTTCCATTGTCCCAGTATTTTCAGCTTTTGTTGTACAAAAAATCATACCTTAATGAGTTTCACTATTGCTAGCTAGAAAGTGAAGAGAGATTATTTTCTTCGTATGCATTAACTCAATGACAGTTAAAACTCACCTGGGAACTGAGAAAGGAGGAAACTAATATTCCTGTTTCCAGTCACATGTAAGAGCCAGAGAGAAGAGAATTTCATCTACCACTGCCAAAATATGGCAAACTTAAGCATAGATCTTCCAGTCTAGTCCCATAAACATTCCAACAATATTTTCACCAGTTGATATCTTTCCTCTTTTCATATAAAACATTCTGTTCTCCAGTATGTCACTCTTGCTTCTGGTCTTCAAAATTTAGGTATCCAATAACCAAATTTCCAAAAACTAATAAAATGCCTGTATTTTAATAACTTTTTTTAAAGTTTGAAAATGCAAACCCTGTGACTAACGTATTTCAAGTACTTCAATGAAATTTTAATATTTTATTGTAAATTTTTAACAAATTATAAATTTTATCCAAAGTGCGGCTTGCCAAATCAAAAAAAACCCCCACATCTTAGCACCTAAGAAATGTGGCACCTATTAAAATAACGTAAGCAGTCTAAATAAGCCTATACAATTAATTTATGAAAGTATATGAACAGAACTACAGGCAGGCCCCATGCATGACATACAGATCCTGTATGTGCCAGCACAAGTTCCCTAACTTGTCCTCCAGGCTGATTCCGGCCTCATTATCCGGCAGGAATCATTGAGGAACTTAAACAGATTTATCTGTGTGCCTGGATTACTCAGTGCATATGTTGAAAATTTTCCTTTCCCTGACAGAGTATCAAGTTGGAGGAAGACAGAGATCACAACCCATACTTACAAGAACACTTTTTTCTTAATAAAGCTGTCATTAATAATAAAATCAAGCTGTTAATTTTAATAGCAGATAACTACACACAATACATCCACTTCACCCAGCTCACACATTTGCACGCCAACCCACTAACTTGTAGTTGCCAGATTGGAGCAACTGCTGGGAGGGCAGCCCCAGCCATTTCACCAGAAGCAGAGGATAGTACTGACACACCAAGGGCTTCTAGGCTTGCTTCAAGTGGTCCCTTGTTTCAATGGATGTGTAAATATAACTGTAGTCCCTGTCTGCAGATAGCAGCCACCACTGTGGGATGCAGTCATGCACCCCACTGTTGATCCTAGTGTTTGTTGGTGATCTTCAACACATTTGGCTGGCTCACATGCTAATACGTCTATGCTTGTGGATTCAGCAGCATTTCTAACCTTTGGAGCTTATCAGGTTTTGGGAGACTTTCAGAAATGCCCTCTCAGCACACACAGTTCCCCCCATTTGACTTGCCATCTTGTGGTGTCTATTTCTACCCCCACATCCATAAATACCTATAGAATCCACTCACACTCACACAGAAGGAGGCTTTACAACACACGCAGATCTCACACTTCTGGGAAAAAGCAGAGCTATTAGGTGGTACTATGTGAACTATACTATTATGGACAGCAGCTCAAGGAGACAAGGAGTGCGAACTGGCCTGCCAAAATCAGAGTAAAAGCTTCAAATTGAGTTGTTTCCAGTGAATATGAATCTTCTTCTTTTTTTAGGAAAACAACTAAGAACTATAAAGGTAAAACAAAGGTAAAGTCAACCAAGTGCTTTTTTTACTTAGCCCATTACTTAAATAATTGATTAAAGCCAAGTTCAAAATCAGGCATTTAAAAATCATTCCACGGAAACAGCTTTGAAAATAACCTGACTTTTTGTTACCTGTTTTGATCATTCATCAAGAGATCATAGGCTACTTTTTCATCAGAATTAGCTTTGTAGCTTATATATCAGCACTGGAAAAAGTAACAGCTTGATTTTCCCCCATAGGAAAAAAACCAAAGAAGGAGATAGGATAAAACACATGAAGTTGTATAAAATCACAAATGTCACTCTTTGTGACTCTTATATGGTCCTAAATCCCATCGTCACTTAGCCAGCAACTTCTTAGTCCTGCATCATGCTGAGCATTCAGCATCAAAGGAAAGTACTGCTGTGCTAGCTTGCACTTACAGCTCTCAAACCACCTTACAAAAACTGCCCAATATCCTTGTCCTCATTTTGCAGAGAAGAAACTGAAACACAAAGATAAGTTGTTTGATCTTGGTGACAGAATCAGGATATGTCTACTTGTGTTTTTCCTGGAAAAATACTAATTGTTTTCTTTTTTTCTTCATATGGAGGACTAGAAAGTTGAGACCGCATATTTCTCAGCTCTCCTTTGACAAGAGAACTGTTAATCCTTCCCAAATTCCCTTATTTTTTTCAGTATCCACCTCTAACTTTTTCCCAAGCCAATTCCTGGTCACAAGTGGTAGAAACCCCCAACAGTAATCTTTCTAATGAAAAGTTCTCTCTCTGGCTTCAGACCTGTCACTTATAACCTCACTATTTTCTCTTAGTCCACTTTCTGTGGAAAGCATCAAAATAGTCACAACTGTAATAAAAGTAACTTTGAAAATAAAGTGGGTTTATAATGAAGTTCATAAAGGAATAAAAACTTAGAAAAGTCAATTAATAGGAGTCCCATGGCCCCTATTCACAGGACTACACTAAAATTTTCTCACAGAACAGAAACTACACAAAGTCAAGCAAACATGAAGATAAATTCCTCCTTAGTGAATTGTCTCCAAACATCTGATAGCTCACCCCCATCCCTTGTCAACACGTTTTATTCACGTAAAATAATCCACTGAATAATTCATGTGAATAGTTTTGATCTGGAGCTTACGTACAATGAGTTCCTTACATGTGTTTTGTAACACATATAATCTTACTTCCATTCTTCAGCCAAAAATACTGTAATTTTGCAATAAATGTCTTGCCAAGAAGTTCTGGTTCACTTTGTGGCACCATTCCAAATTAAACTCGCTATTTGCAATGAGATCTTTCAATCAACTTGTTCACCACAACATAATTTCAAACCCAACAAAAGGACACCAAAGAGACAAGTTCATTCCAGATTTTGTCTGAATAATCCTGAGCTGCTCTCAGTATTTGCCTACCCTTTTGTAGCAACATCAGCTGGATCTCTCTAATGATCTCAGGAAAAAAAATCCACCACAAATCAAGATGAAACATTGCTGCTAAGCCCAGCTGAACATTGAGACTGGGCAATGAGGTAGTGAGTTGCCGCTAGATGACACACAGCATCCCCAGTTTTGATTTTACCTTGGCAACCAACAGCAGAGAGGCCCTTTGAAAGCAGTGAATGTGACAGTCTCTACCTGCCTTCTCTCTATTACATCATAGATGGGCATCTCACAACAAACAGAAGCAAATTGGACCAGGGACAGGTGAAGTGCAGATGGCCAGGTTTTAGGTAAGCAATTTAACAAAGATTGAGCACTGTATTTGGGGAGGGGGAGGGAGAAGATGCTCTCAGTCTAATCTGAAAAATACTTTGTGATGCCAAAATAGGACTGTAGAAAAGTGAGTGCAGTCATCTGCTTCACTAGCCGCACAGTGAGACCAGCGTCAAGAGAAGGTGCCTCGTGCTTTCTTTGCCAGGAACTCAGCTTCCCAGGGAGGAGAAAACATGCTTTCTGCTACGTTTCACAGGTTGGGGGGGCTCCCATTGCCTGTCACTAAACCAGTTCTTTGGTCAGGGGTACAGCCTGCTGTGCTAAGGCTCCCTGCTTTCCCTCTGACCACCTGTGCTGGCTTAGACATACACTAACTTAACATATGATGCATTTTGTGCATTTAAAATGATTATTTCTATGAAACATTCAGCATACAGACACAAAGGTTGTACAAATAGCCAAAGATCTCATAACTCCTGCACCTCAGACTCTACCTCATGTATTTCAACAATTTGTGCGCTTAAATGCGTGAGCTTGATATTCTGCCAGCTGGCCACCATTTATTTCACGTTAATGCAATCAGAAAGACATGAAGCAAATTTACAACCCTTAAGTAAGCCAAAACTGGCTATCTAGATCTTTTTATATTATAATGTCCTGTTAATCACTGCCCTCCCTAGCTTTGCACAGTGTGTTCTGCCCTCACAACTGAGCTGAGCTTGTGGCCAGGAAGATTACCTTACCCTTAAATTCAAAACATTTTCTGTTCTGCTCAGTTCTGATCTGGGGAAGTAGATTAACTGATTCAGCAACAAAAGATTTCTGCCAAGTGAAATTTTCATCCATTTTTTTCTACCTGAACCAGCTCTGCAGAGCTTGCACCAGCTCCTTGCCTACATCCTCCCAGAGAGACTAAATAGGCCTACTCCCACTGCACCATCTCACTACCCTCCAATAAACAGAGATCAGCATCCAGTCAAGCACTTCCAACAGCTTTTTCATTGTCTCCTCCATTAACATCAAGGGTTGTGCATATAGGCAGGGCCAGCATACCTATAGAGAAAGCTGAGTCGAACAGTAGAAGGAAAGCTGGTTAGAGGTGCTCAAACCAGTGGGTATTACAGGTGCTCAGGTTAGTGCTTGCTGGAGGGTGATGAGAACTGTTCAAGTCAGTAGTAAATAGCTGTTTGGTATGAGGGTTACAGCTGGAGATCAACTGGAGAGATGTAATTGCATCCATACATGCTGCATTTGGTGGGCTGATAAAGGTAAAGCATGTGGGGTTACAATGCTACCTGAGTGCTGCTTGGTGGGCAACATGTGATCATCCCCGAGAACAGTTCTTCTGCTGACTCAGAAGACATGTGGAGTTTGGCGTAAACCTAAGCCGAGCCTTGAATACGGCAAGCACGACCCACTAATTGCTGGCTCCTCTCCCGCAGCCTGGGTGACAGGAAGAGAAGATTGAGAGGGGTGACCTGCAGAGCAGCACCTTCTGGCAGCTGGAACAGCAGCACTGCTTCTGCATTCCTGCCACCTGAGTCCCACCTCAGGCTGGCTGCAGGAGCTCAGCACACGGCTGCTCGCTGCAGGCTTTCACAGGTCAGGCCTGTTACGTTCTTTCTCTGTGTCAAACAGAGACTAATGCCTGAAGCCGCATTGGTCTTGAAAACAGAGATGGGCCAGAGTTGTAATACTCAAGCACAGTCCTTTTCCAAAAGCAGGTTGTCTTAACATGAGGTTTTTTCAGAGCTACCTGCGTTGTACTGGCTTCCTGGAAGGAGTGTTTTGAAGGTTTTTGACCTTTCTTCTCCATTTGGGGACAAAAGTGTTTCAATCATATCATCCAACACCTACACATGAACACATTCACAGTCCTAAGTTTGAGAGCTAGAGGTATCATTTTAAAATAGCGAGCAGCAATTCGGTGATAAGGCAGAATTACATGAGTTGCCAATGAATAGCCAACATCACCATCAGACAATACTCACTTGTCCGTAAAGCTTTAAATTGTAAATTACAAGATAACTCCTTGCTTTGGTGGTGCTCTGAGAGACACTATAAATGCTTCTAACTCCCACTGCTGTCCTGCTGCTAGAAATGTAAAAGCCTGGAGTTAACAGCTAACCTCAACTCAAGTGCTTGTTTGTCACCTTTGTGCTTAAAGTCTCTGTCGTTGGCCTCTTGTAGGTTGATTACAAGTGCCCTTACAATGATTATTAATGTTATGGTGGATCACATTTATTTGTATGAAGTTCTGTCAAGGGGAAAGACACCAGGGATGAGTTTGAATGGGTATGTTTAAAATGGACACATAAAGGAATTTGGAGGTGCCAGCCTCATATGCCCTTCTTACCCCATGAAAACAGCATCCGCAAGAAAGTGGTCATAGATTATGTAAGAGGTCGCCTCTGAGAAATGACCTTTCTAGCTCTGTTTTTAATACTGAAACAACTTCATTGATGTATTTTATGTTCCAACAAAAACACAAATTCTGGATGAAGGAGAAGAGTCACAACTTCCCTCCGATGATCCTCTCTGCTGTTCTAGGGCTACATAAACAAAAAGTGAAATGAATGACAGAAAGCCTGCTTGAGGAGATCGTTTAGAAGGGTAAAGATGGGTTAACTAGAGATAAATGTGCTGGAGTTTTCTAGAGCTGAAAGGAGTTTGGTATCTCAGGAACTCTTGGAGGTGTCAGATGCACAGGATTAAGATTGGCATGTAAAAAGGGGCCAGGAGGGCCTGAAGACAAAGAAATGCACATTAAGACAGGCAGAAAGATGCTTTTCCTGGTTCTGGTATTTGTTTTGTTCGGCAGCACTCATAGAAGGCAGGCAAATACTTTGCTGAGTACATAGAAGGATTTAGTGGGACTGAGGTGCTGATTCCTCAAGCCCCGTCACTTCACATGCTGAGTCCTGGGAAAGAGATGGAAATCTCCAGTTCAGTGTACTTAACCTTCAGAATCTTTTAAACAGCAGGGACTTGCTTCTGGAGACAACCTGCACAATCCCATCAACAGGGCCAGGGGAGACAGTGAAAAATTCACTTGGAAAGCATCAAGGTGTGTGGACAGTCCCATATATTTTGGAGGAGCTGGTTCTTTGAGATCTAGCTGTTGCTGAGTTAAATAGGTCACAGAAACTGCTCATAATTCCCCCCAGACAGATTAGGATACCAAGCAAGTGCTTTCAGAAAGACTCAGGACCTTGCACTAAATCAGTTTCTGCTGTTTATTCTGCACAGAGATCTCATGCAAAACTCTCCGCCCACAGGGTGATACAGTAATATGAGTTCACTCACATGAACTCACTCATGCTCTGACCTGGAAAAAAGGGCAATTAAATTGTTCAAACTCAAAGTATTTTAAAAGTTGGGAAAAAATCCTCACTGAATTGATTTTGTTAGTATTGTTTACACAACTGTCTAGAGATGGCCTAGCTACATGAAGTAAAAATAACCAAATAATTTATATAACAGTAGAACTCACACTTCCACTGAATCAGCTATGCAGGGAATATTTATCAATTCTCTCTTCGTAACAAAATAAACCTCACACTGCCCTCATCCATGCAGAAACAGCAAAGCAGGAATCATGAATTTCTCTGTAAACTGAAAAACTAATTCAGCAGAAACACTTTGTTACAGTCCATCCAATAAACATATTATAGATCTTACAAGAATGATGATTCACTTTCCTATTCATACTTGGCATTTGTTTAAGAAGTCTTCGAAATTCCTCAGAATCTGATGAAGCATGGGCTGCATAAATGGATTGTGAGGTGGACTGAAAACCTGCGGAATTGTGAGGCTCAAAGGGTTGTGATCAATGGCACAAAGTCCAGCCTGTCATTAATGGTGTATGCCAGAGATTGATACTGAGGCCGATAGTATCTACATCTACATCTTCATTAATGGTCTAGACAATGGGACAGAGAGCACCTTCAGCAGTTTTGCAGACAGTACAAAATTGGGATGGGTGGTTGACACACCAAATGGTTGTACTGCCATCAGAGGGACCCTGGCAGTCTGAAGAAGTGGACCAGTAGGCACCTCATGAAATTCAACAGAGTGAAATGCCAAAATCCTGCACCTAGGGTGGAATTACCCCATATATGAGTACAGGCTGGGGGCCAACTACCTAGAAAGCCACTCTGAAGAAAGGAATCTAGGGATCCTGGTTGAACTTGAGCTGGCAATGTACCCTTGTGGCAAAGGCGGCAAATGCCCTCCAGGACTGGATGAGGGAGAGCATTACCAGCAGGTTGGGGAAGGGGATCCTTCCATTCTGTTCAGTACTGCTTAGATCCTACCTGGAGTGTTACGTCCAGCACTGGGCTTCCCAACACAAGAGACAGGAACGTAGTGGAGCAAGTTCAGTAAAGGACCACAAAGATTAAGGGACTGAAGCACCTATCATATGAAGAGAGGTTGAGAGAGGTAGAATTGTTTACCTTGGAGAAAAGAAAGTTCAGGGGCATCTTGTTAATGATGGGAGGAAGTAAAGAAGACAAAACCAGATTCTTAGTGGTATCCAGTGACAGGACAGGAAGCAATAGGCACACATTGCAACACAGGAAACTATTTAAACATAAGAAAAGTTTAGTGTGATGGTGGCCAAACACTGGAACAGGTTGTTTAAAGTGGTGATGGAGTGTCCATCCTTGGAGATAATTCACAAACATGACTGGACATGGTCCTGAACAACCAGCTCAAATTTACCCTGTTCTAAGCAGGGAGCTTGGACTAGATGATCTCCAGAGGTCTCTTCCAGCCTTAACATTTCTGTAATTCTATGAATTTCCACTGGACTTCAGAGTCCTACCTCAAGATCTATTGCTTTTTGTAGGTAATAAGCTCCATGATGTGGGCTAAGGAGAAGAGATGCAAGAGGTACTTCTTCGAATACACTACTTCATCACAGCTGTAATCAATGCCTATGTATTGTCCCATGGATCCGTGTATTCTGGCTGATGCCTCGCTGTGTATTTTTATATGCGTGTAAGTGTTCAGAAGTGTCCCAGATTCAACCTTTTAAGTCATCACAACCTTGTACTCCCCCAGTAGCAGAACATGACATTTCCATATAAAGTTGATATCTAGCTAAGTTTATGTCAGTTCTGAACTCACTGCACTCTTGAAGGTTATTCAGAAACAGAAAGAGGCGGATATAATTTTTAAATCAGACTGTACTTTGTAAATGGGGTAGAAATTGCAGTAGCTCAGGCAGTGCTTTCGAGCAGTGACTGGGGAGCCAGATGAGGAGGAGAAGAAAGAACACTGAACCACACCTGAAGTGGGATCTCCTCCCCACCAAGAAGTGGTCCACAGAATGCCTCTATTTGACAGGGAGATGTAGATGGCCATCATACTCCTGCTCTATGCATCAGAGGACTCTGCAAGGGAAGGAAAAGCCACTGGCCAGCCACATAGGCCTATGGATACAATGCAATTCTCTGAGCCCTCTCTAAGGTAACTGGAGAACAGACACAAACCCATCTGTCCTAATTTTTATGAGGAACAAACTCTGAACTGTGTGGCCCACCACATCATGGCAGGGAGCAGGCCCAAGGGGTACGGCTGAATTTGCCATCTGAGAGCTCTTGGAACAAACGCTCCAGAGACCACTGGAGGACATGGTCTCCTCCACACTCTACCCCAGGACCCAAACTCAGTAGGGTCAGTTGTGTGTCGTGACCATAAAAATATCTTCAAACCTCTGAACAGGGCATACTGCCCATGAAAAATTGTTCTTCTCACACTTTTTCAAGAATTGAGCCTTTATCTTCTTGAATATAATACAACACTACTTGTTAGTCTGCTTGCGTGAGGCATAGAAATCCTGATTTTGCTATGGGGCTAGCTTTTCACCAGAGAAATTTTCAGACTTCTCACTACACAGGTCGATGACAAAGACCTGTTTCTTCAGAGTCCCAGTTTATATCTCACTGGATCTTCAGAGAGCCTGAAAGAGTTTATCACAACTGCAAAAGACTGCAGCAGAACGGACAAATACTTAAATAAGAGAGGTTGCTAAAAGACATGAGGGGTTCAGCAAGGGTAGATCGCAACAGAATATGGCAGCTAAAGAAATTAACACATTTCAAGCCAGGAGAAGGATGGAGAAAGGAGTAGCAAAGACACAGAGATGAGGGATGGCAGCTAATAGCAAATATGAAACTGTATACAAAGAAGGCCGCCTCACCTCTGTGCTGGGGAAGATCCTCCTAGAAGCTATGCTAAGGCAGATGGAGGACAGGGAGGTGATTCGACACAGCCAGCATGGCTTCACGAAGGGCAAGTCTTGTCTGACCAACCTAGTGGCCTTCTATGATGGTATGACCACATCAGTGGACAAGGGAAGAGTTACAGATGTTGTCAATCTGGACAACTTATTTCTTACAGAAGTAGGGCCTTTAACATGGTCCTTCTCTCTAAATTGGAGAGATACAGATTGGATGGATGGACTGTTTTGTGGATGAGGAATTGCTTGGATGGTCTCATCCAGAGTGTAGGGGACAATTCCTCAATGTCCAGATGGAGATTAGTGACAAATGGCATCCCTCAGGGGTCCATATTGGGACAAGTACTGTTCAATATCTATCAGTGACATAGACAGTGGGATTGAGTACACTGTCAGCAAGTTTGCCAGCAACACCAAGATGAGTGGTGCAGCTGACATGCCTGAGGGACAGGATGCCCTCCAGAGGGCCCTCCAGAGGGACCTGAACAAGCTCAAAAAGTGGGCTCATGTGAATCTCATGAGGTTCAACAAGGCCAAGTGCAGGGTCCTGCACCTGGGTTGGGGCAACCCCTGGTATCAATACTGGCTGGAAGAGGAAGGGATTGAGAGCAGCCAAGAAGGAGAAAGACTTGAAGGTATTAGTGGATGGAAAGCTGGACATGAGCCAACACTGTGTGCTCCCAGCCTAGAAAGCCAACGGTATCCTGGACTGCAACAAAAGAAGAAGGAGATGATTCTTCTCCTCTACTCCACTCTGGTGAGACCCCACCTGGAGTACTGCATCCAGCTCTGGAGTCCTCAGTACAGAAAAGACATGGACCTACTGGAGCAAGTCCAGAGGAGGGCCACAAACACGATCAGAGGGATACAGCACCTCTCCTGTGAGGGCAGGCTGAGAGAGTTGGGGGTGTCTAACCTGGAGAAGGCTCTGGGGAGACCTTATAGCAGCCTTCCAGTATCTAATGGGGGCTTATAAGAACAGTGGGGACAAACTTTTTAGTAGGGCGTTTCGCAACAGGACAATAGGTAATGGTTTTGAACTAAAAGAGGGAAGATTTAGACTAGATATAAGGAAGAAATTTTTTACAATATGGGTGGTGCAACACTGTCACAGATTGCCCAGAGAGGTGGTAGATGCCCCATCCCTGGAAACACTCAAGGTCAGGTTGGATGGGGCTCTGAGCAACCTGATCTAGTTGAAGATGTCCCTGCTTATTGCAGAGGAGGTTGAATTAGATGACCTTTAAAGGTCCCTTCCAAACCCAAATTTCTATGATTCTATGTTGCAAGTGTTCTCCATAGCGTGAGAGCTTTCTAATGGTACAGGATTGTTCAGAACACAGTGGAGGGCTTTGCAGCAGTGAGAACCAGTCCTTGCTTCAGAATTTTGTGGCTCTTTGTGGGCTGGATGCATCTGGGGCATACCTGGAACCACAGCTTTTGGTTCCATTTTTTCCAAAGGATTTCATATGTGGTTCGCACACACCAGAATCACCCTGTAGGATGAACCAGTATGCAGTAAATGAGGGCAACCAGATCTGCTTTAAAAGCACATTACTGTTCAGAAACAAAGTGCTAAAAGTAGATACGGTCAATGTTTAAGGCCTCTGTCTCTCTCTACAACAGTTTGTGAATCAAGCTTCAACGACAGTGAAGACTGAATATCCATCTTTGAAGCATTCTGAAGCTGTACTACCCTAGGGCAATACGATTCACAAATACCAGAACAAGGAACTTGCGAGAGTTCACAGTGTTCTTCCTTGGGCATCTGCCTGGAAAACAGGCTTCAAGAAATCAGGTGATTGCTACATGACCTTCCAGGAAATGCTGCTTGCTCTTTGAATTGCCTTGTCTACCACAGGAACCACATTAACAATACTGACACACTTGGCTATCCCTTAGAAAAAGTTTTCCCAGAAGGAAAATAACAAAATAAAAACAGTAAAAGCTGAAACAAAACAAAACCCACCACCACCAAGAGATTATTAGCCTATTAGCTCTGCCTGTGCTATGTAGATGACAGTGAGGAATTTTATTAACACTATCTATGATACATGGAAGGTGCTCAAGTAGCAGTGAGCTACTTTTACTGTACATGAAAAACTGCTGAAAGCAAAGGATGTTTCTATTTTCATTTAAATCAAAAATTTCCTTGTGTAGTTTTGCTTCATAAAGCCAAAATCCTAGAGAGACTGTAGTTAAAAGATGCATAAATGTGATACCTCAGGGAATTTGAAATACTTTATAGTTATTGTTTCACAAATTTTATGTTAATATTTATAAATATTAAAACGTGATTCTTTTTCAGCAGTGCGACTAAGAAACTTGTATTTTGTTGTCGAAAGCCTGGGAATTCTCAAAATTTCTATTATGCACAAGGAATCAACACCTAACAACACATATCGCAGGAAAAACAAAGCTGAATGAATACTGCAAGTGCAGAGCTTCTGGCAGGAAGATTGCACAGCAGAGGGAGCAGTTGCCCCGAGTCACTTTTTTTCCTTCCCTCATTAGCATTTCTGTAGCTGCAAATTATTCTATGATGACTTTGTAGACTAGTGCAGTAGTTTTTATTAGACCAAACATGATAGCTGAAAAAAAGAAAAAAAGACTTCAAGAACAGAAATCCTGAGTACAGCAGAGTACATATTGAGAACAAGAACTCTGCTTTTTCTTAGACAGACATTGGTAAAGCATCCAAGAGAAAAAGCAAGTGCTACCTGTGAAGGAGGAATGTTGTATGCTTCTGTTAAGAAGAAAGAAATAGATAATTGCTAGTGTGAAACAGTGAGGTTGTGGGAAGAAGGATTATCATTCACTATAAAAACAGTATCTCCACTTAGTCCAGGGTTTATGGTAACAATTTTAGTCCCTAAGATTGTTTGTAGAAAGTGTTTTGAGAACAAGAGATGAGAGATCAGGGGTGAACCAACTGTGTATGTGTTTGTCCTTTGCTAGTTGTTTGTGAGAGTTTATTCTGGTATGTAGTCATTACTTAGTTTGCCCTATGAAGTTTCCAGGACACCATTTGGTGCAAAGGATGAATGAGGTTACATTCTTGGCAGTGAAGATATAGCAGCTAGAGACATGGAAAATTGAATCTGGGGAATATTATTCTATTAACAGACAGGAAGACACTCCAATACAAAATGTATCCAGAAAAAGTGCTGCAGGTTTCATAGCACTGTGTGTATAGAACCTGTGAGAGAAAATGTGCCCAATGCCCTACACAATTAAGGTCACTGCAACACAAAATTGTTGTAGCTGACACTATTCCCACATAAATATGATGAAATCAGCAAAAAGATTTTGCTGTTGGACACATTCAGTGATTTATATTAATATCTGAAAGCAACACTTGGTGCATTTAATTTTTTTAAAAGAGAAAAAAATAGCAAATTTTCTGTTTGCTTTCTTCTGCTTACCAGACTATATAGTCATACATGTTTAGTTAAACCAAGCATTAGTCTAAGTTATCTTTTCTTTTATACCCTTTAGTTCTTACCAATATAATAAAATTAAACACTTCTGCCTTTCATTCACTATGCAGTCAAATCAGTTACAGGACTTAAAACTGAGAAAAGGATCTTGGCTCAACATGGGTCCGAAGAAGAGCTACTCAGCCAGCTGTGAAAGAAATAACTCCTCAACTTATGATTAAAAACAATACCTGCATTATTTTCAATATACCAGGACAACTTGATCTATAATAAACTGCCAGAAGTCAAGAATAGTAAGATAAATAATATAAGAACCAATTTTATCATAACACACTACCTGAAGGTAACATCCACCCTTTTTAGAGACCAGTGAGCTGACAGACACTGCCTGCAGCATCAACTTCCTCTAAAGATCCACTTCTAAAGATGGAGGGCCTCAGTGTTCTGGCCAAAATCAGTGCAAGTGCCTCCCAGTGTGGCTGCTACCTGTACCTGCCCTGCAGCCGGCCACATCCTCACCATGGATACCTTGTCACATACAGCAAGGAATACTCATCATCAGGAAGTAAAAAATGACTCCACACATTCAGCACTAAGAGAGGCAAAAATCACCACAGAAAGTACAAATGGGTGACTGGCCAGCACTGTAACCCACGTGACCAGAAACTCCACATGCAACTAGTGAGGATCTGGCCCTTTGAAAGAGCTGGTTTCAGGCCAAGAAAAAGCTAGACATCCATAGGGATGGCTGTGAATTGGCCAGTCTCCATCCACACACACAGAAAGCTGCTGCAGCTCAACCCACAAGTGTTCTTGGAATCTGCTTGCTACAGCTTTGAAAAAGGTCAAATAGAAGGTGCTCAAAAAAAATAGTTATGCTGTGATCGCTCTGGCTGCTTCAATTGGGCAGCCAACTCTGCCTTGTGACAGACAGCTGGGAAACGCAGCTAGCAAGAGACTGATTTGTATCCACATTTAAGCACTTGTGTTTCATGCAAACACATGAATTGTATAGCAGGAATTTAGGGGATGGAGCAGCTGCATTATGAGGAGAGATTTCACTCCTTAATTTGGAGACATGCAGGCTGAGGGGGGATAAAACTGACAATTACAAAATCATGAAGGTGTTGGAGAAAGTGAGAGCAGGACTGTTACTCACCAAACCTTGCAATATTAGAAGTACGGATACTCACTTAAACTGTGACCAAGATAGGTTTAAAACAGACAAAGCAACAACTTTCCTTTACAAACACAGCAAGTAGTGAATTTCTGGTCATCTGGGACTGAGGAGATCAATATCAGCAGGCTAGACAAAAAGAGCAGTCTATACAAAGGATTAATTTATGGACAGCAGTCCCAACACAGGTAATGGGCACAAGTGTACCTCTTAATGATAATGACTAATCCAATGACTGTGGGCACTGGGAAGGAATGAGGGGAATGTACAACATGAAATGGTGACGATCATGTTTGTGTTCTAGCCCCATATAGTATTGCCTGCTGTTACTGTCTGAGACAGAAATACTAGTCTTGATGTGCCATAGATTTGGCACAATAAGGCATTTCTTACACTTGTATGCATGAAGCCATGGCTGGAGAAAGGTCATTGACACTATATGTATAAGGGGCCTGAATCACTGATGGAAAAGCAGCTGATGTGTAATTACAGCAGCTTTACCTGTAATTACTGTCGTATCACATACCATGCTTGCAAAATATGTGCAGAAGTTATAATATAACCGGCATATATTTTGAAGTTCTGCTACCTGTTAGAGCATTAAAGCTAAATTCAGAATGGTTTCTGTCATATCCCAGTAGCTGTAACTACTAAAGTTCTGGAAAAATTCCTTTGCTCTTCTCCCCTTACCTGCAGCTCCTGTCCTTAATACTCCTCACTCCAAAGGAACTCAATGATGGCAATGGGCTTTGTCCCTCTTGTAGTACAGACGACTTCACAAAACTTGCATCCAAGCAAGCTCACCATACAGCTTCATAAAGGAGGTATCTAACAATGAGAAGCCTGTCCCTGTCTCACAGTACGAAGGGACAGCGTTTTAAAGGGAAGATCTGTCATTTGCTAGGATTCAAGCACATGCTGACTTCCTCTGAGCACAACAGATTTCACCTGTTTCCTTCCTTCTTCTTTCAGGCCCCGCAGCTGTGACGGATATGTTACTAACACACAGAGCACATGGGCCACACATCCCTTATCTTCCCCTCTCCATTTGTGCACCCCTGAAGACTGAAAGGAAACAAAGCTGGGCAGGATTATCTGGATGTGTCTGAGGCCAAATAAAAGACTCATGAGACCTGACAGATTGACACAGCTACTGCTCCTCCTAGGTATTAAATGTCACCCCTTTTCCCAGAATTCTCCATAGCTCCATATGCATTTATATACTATACATCCCAAAAGCCTTCTAGAGCACAGAATTTGCCGTATTATTTTAATTACTGGGTTAACTGCAGTGGCCATGAGAGACCCAACAAACTTACCCAACTTTATACTATAACAGATGGGCGGGGGGATTTCTTAATACACTTGTGACTTCCCAGGAAGCCAAGTAAAAGAGAGATCGATCTGATTTCAGTGCAGCCAACTCCTTTCTCAATTCTGAGGAAATGTCCGTTTCCATTCTCTCTGAAGCCTACCAGGCCAGTGGGAAGGCATAACATCTTTCATTACTAAGATCTAAAAAATATGTCCATACACTAGCTCATTTCTTGGTGTTCCAAATTTATCCTGAAAACATAGCTTTGTATAACACAAGAAGCCAAGCACTGCTCAGGAGCAATGGAGATTTTTATCTAGCTCCTCCTTCAATGGGAACTGAACAGCTGGAATTTGTCCGTAAGTATGTGGTGGCAGGATTAGTTACACTGGTTCAGTCCTAAAAAACAAGCCTTTGGAAATTACAGCAGGAAATAATTATTAAAACTACCCATTTCCTCCACCTGGTATCATAGAGGCATAATCCATTCTGTGCCCTTAGACACAATCCATTCAACAAGGTTGCCTGAGGTAGCAGAGACCTGGGCTGGATGACGGAAGTCCGGTCCAGGACTAGACTCCTTCCCAGTGGAAGTGAATAGTGTCAACTCTTCTGACACTGAGACCAATAAATGAGAAAGTTAATTTGTCAGCATAAGAAAACAGCTGGTCTTTGCTGAGATCAGTTTCTTTTCAAATAATTCTTCCTCACAACTGAGCTACCCATGAGATTACCTCCTCCAACGCTCTAAAAAGAAATAATCATAAAACTATATGATCCTAAAGTGATTCTGGTCTTAGGAAATGGATAGCCATGTAAAAATATTCCTAAAAACAAACAAACCATGAAATGGAAAACAGAAACGGGAACACATTAGAATGTGTTAAGAGTAACCAGGGCCTTGGCATCAGTCACCAAGCAAGAAAATTACTGCTCACCAGAGGCTGACAGCACACAGAAAAAGTTGCGCTGATTAGAAGTTATCTCTACATTTCAAGTTTTAGAAATACGAAGTGAATCCTAGATCATTTATTAGGAATTGCTTTACTTTCCATAGTCTTGTAGGGAAAAAAATTAATTGTGCGCGTTTTCATTAGTAACCACTAGATGTCTCTCCTCCCATTTTATTCTCTTGCCTACACCCTCTGTAACGTTTTTACCCGAAAACGTGTTAAGTAATCACACTACAGACAAACAGACAAATGATCAAATATGGCACAAAGCTTTCACAAACATATCTTTTTTTTAAGCCTGAAGTAGAAAAATATAGCTTTCAAATACTCACTTTTCAAATAGGTCAAGGTGGTTTGGAGCTGAGGCTTAAATTCAGCACCACCTCCCGTTGGAAAGGGTGAAAGATAAAATATCCGTAGTTATAGGTACAGATTTATTAACTGTCCAATTAATTTTCAATTCAAACACCAACAAAGTGAACAACTTGGGTGGAAAGCAACACCTCTCGAGCCTCTGCAGAGTCCATTATACTGCCAGAGTGTGATATTCTCTTAGAAAACTTATTTCGGTCCACAGCCAGCTAAAAAAAATTCAGCTCTTTGTACAACACTTTAACTCCCATGTAAACCCAACCCTACATCCAAAATCTGCAGTGACAAACTGTCTCCTCTGTATGAATAGATTGCACTGTGTGGCATCAAGCATTTTCAATATGATACCTACAAAAAAAATGTAATGCCTTAGTGAATGCAAAAGCATCATTACTAGGAGACTGGCAGTTTTCAACAAACTAGGGTAATAGTAAAGAACTGCACTGTAAAACTATTTGAGGGTAGAGCTGGATTTGTTGTAATTTGGCTAGGATTCTCTTCAGAATAATTCCTGTGCATTGTTTTCTGGTCCTTGTTTGGCATCCTAACGTGCCAGTTTTCCTCTAAGCAAGGGGATATATACCGGAAGGAAGAAAACAGGAAAGCCTGCGACATTGGTAAAACAAATGCAGGATTGTATTCTAGACCACTTTCATACTGGGAAGTGCATTTTCTTTTCTTAAGGCTCTATATGTTTTATTCCTGGGAAATAAACTGGAGAAAGAAGCCAAGAATATAGGTCCCACTTGTAAATCACTTTGTCTGAGCATCTCCAGCTTGAACAGTTAATTCTGTGGCTCTGCATCAACCTGGTTAAATTATGCCTTCAAAACTCAGTATTTTTTAACAAACAGGAAGTGTACAAACACTCTTGAACTCAAGTGATGTGCAAAGTAGGACACTAGTGCAGTCTCTCTTATGCCATGTATAACTCAAGAGTTTGCAGGGGTTTGGTTTGGAGAAGGAAATGCTGCCGACTCCTACTTTTTAAGAAGTTTTGTTCTTGCCACAAGATTTTCCACTTTTCAGGTAGAGACTTTTTCCTCTTTTATGAGAAATTTTAATGGAACTTAATTTTAAAAATTACATTTGGAGTTTTTCAACCATTCTCTACATTTAGTCTTGATGTTACCGCTAAGGCAAAAGGTGGGATTTTAGCATCAGAAACACACTGCAGCTGCACCCCTTGTCACTCCAGTTTTCTCACATTTCCCGTGCTTTCAAAGGTGGGATAGAACACTACTAACTAATGGATTGTGCAAACAAAAAAATGCTTCCACACTGCAGACAGCATAAAAAAATAACACCGTCTTCACATTCTTGTCAGTTAATAAGTTAGGTATAATAGGCCAATGAATTATTGACGAGGGCAGGGGGGAGGGATCAAGGACCAGAAAATTAACACTGACAAGAAGGATGTACCATTTCTTAATACACATAAACCCAGATTTTGAATGAAACATTTTTACAAATATTCTTTTAATACATTCCTCAATGTATAACAACTCCTTCCAGTCAATGACTTAATAGTAATTTGCATGATCTACTTAATAGATCAATGAATCCCTACTCTAACTTCAATAAAGAAAAAGCAAGGTGGACATCTGATCCATCAAAATTTTATTTGCATTTCCAACAGTGAAAAACAAACTAAGCATTTTCTTAGCATAACTAATCCCTTTCCAACAAATTCTCTCCAGTCCCCAAGACCCATCTTGTTACAGGAATTAACACACTTTCCAAAAAATATTGAAGAAGTCTTTCCAGATGTACAGAATTTTTAGTCACTTAAAATTTACACAGCCTGGAAACAAAATTAAAGAATGTTGGCTTGCTGCTTAAGAAAAAACTCACATCAAGTCCCTGCTCTCCCAGTGTCTTCCTGTGCAATCTAGGACAAGTCATTCAGGACAACTTTACACCCTACAGCAGAGAACAATGCAGAGCTGAGCTGCAGGTTCCCAAGCCAGGAACCACACGCACATGGCACAGCACTGCTGTACTGGTGTGATCCAGAGTCAGCAGATGGAAATGGTGCTAAACCAGTTAGCTGGTTCACTCTACTGAGCACACTGCTCTAGGTCAGTGATCACACAGCCTGCTCAGGTGTCTTTCCACCTACAGTAAGCACACGCTTAAGTTATCTAGCTCATTTCTCCATTTGCAGAACAGGAAGAGAAGCGCTTCCATGTTTTGCGAGGATGCGGCAGACATACAAACAGGAGAACTGGGGGAGCACAGACAAAACAGAGTCCCAGAGAAGAGGGAATGCGGCACAGATCTCTCAAGCTCATGGAACACTTGGAAGTTTCTTTGCTGCAATAACTTTATCCCTTCAGAAAAAAAAAAAATCATGACAAAGTTAAAACTGGGAACACTAAGGATCAAGCTGTGAACAGAAAACCGTTCAGGATCAATTTGACTGAGAAAATAGTTAATCAAAACTTTCTTGAGGAATTACCTTTGCTTTTGGAAAATGTCAGTTTATTGAAACTTCTTGAAGAAAAATTAACTTCTGCTAAGAAAGATTACTCAGCTTCAAGGAGGATTTTCTGATGAAACCAAAAGGGAGAGATGCCAATTCCAGAATGTACCAACAATCTGCAGAGTCAGTGATAAGACAGACTTAAGTTCAAATCGCGTGCATGACGAGACTTGGCACAGGGAATTGAACCTAAGGCTCCAGATGAGTTCCTAACCTGGCTAGTCTGGGAGTAGTGTCTTTTGTATACGTAAGTGAAAGCTCACTCTGACCCATATAAGAAAGACTCACATTATAGCCCAAGGTCAACACACCTTCCGTGCGTGTTGCATGTGAGAAATGTATGCTTAAATTTCTATTTCACACAAAGCATTGTTGGGATTTGAAAGCAGTTCTTCCAAAAAACCTAAATAGATACCCTGTGTGTTGCTCTACTCATTATTCTGGTTTCAGTTAAATCTTTCAGAGGTGTCTGCTCTGTACCAGTGCAGAACAGGAAAAAGGTTTTATGGGATAGGAGCTTGTTTCCCCTCCACCTCTAGAAAAAATATCAGCTAGAAAGAAAGGAAATTAAGAATTATATGATAAAAGAGCCTTCTAACTTTATCCAAAAACTCACTGTAGAAGATAATGAACTTTAATATCTGGTACACTTATTTTCAATTTATGTTCCACTATATTTTTGCTAGTTTGTCTTCAGTTTTTAACTGAGCACGTCTGTTTAGCATTCATATAGAAGAAAGCTCTATTAACTCTTTTGTGACTCCTAAAACTAGAGTTTGCCACTCTCTTCAGAAAACAAAGCTTTTTTTCGTTAACTGGCAAGTTGAAAACTTTATACCTGTTAACTGTTCAACATCCTTTCACTTTCAAGTTTAATGTGAAACTGTATCAGGCTATGGTCTTTCTCTGAAGGAGACAGCTGAACTTACAGTTCTTTCACTTGTCACCGAGGCATTGTAATGCTTTTTCTGTCCCCTATCTGGATGAAGAAATCTTCTGGTGCCAGTTCTGCACGCAACCCAAAACTCTAGCTTTTGGTCTCACACCCTGCCCCTAAGCTGGGGTGGCACAAAGCATGCAGGACGATGGGCTGTTTGCTTCCTTTCTCAACCCTGAAACTCCACACCCAAGCCTTCTCCAAGTCCCTTTCATCAAGCAGAGTTATTATTAAGAACAAATTAGAAACTCCAAATAAAACAGTCCAATCGTAAAGTTCTGATCTCCTCTTTCCAGCAAGCCCTAACTTTTCAGCTTTCTTGAGTCCCAGGGTGAATGTCCACATGACGGATGATGCGTGGCTGGTGTATCGACCGTGTGACAGACAGGACAGACAATGCCATGCCACAATGTGCTGGGTTATATGACAAGGTAAGGTCAGTCAGTTGTGTGATAATTCACCAGGCTAACAATAAAGGAAGATAAATGGAGAAGTTTCACAAATATTTGCTGACATTTTATAACATGATTGGATCTAAACCTCCTCTCTCAGATCTGACCTACACAGGAAAAGCCATCAGTATGAATGCACCTGAATAGGAAAATGTGTGGAGTCACCGTATCAGCCTCCGATGAAGGCATTCTTAGCTGCCCACAGAACATGGCTATTCTGGCACTGCTACGCCAATCAATCTCCCAGACAGACTAAAGGTTACACCAGCTTTGCAATCAAATAACAGATTTGTTGTTATCTTCCGAGATAGTCCTGATTAGAACTGAGGAAAGAGCAGGATTAGGGGCAAAGGTAGAATTCCTGCTCTGGGCAAAGATCTGCTGCAACATCTGCATACTGCCCAACAGAATACTGATCTCATAAAAGTTTTCTGCACAGCAGAGAAGTTCATTGCACATAAAGACATTGGTATGATCATGCTAAAGGCCATATAGTTGTAAGCTGGAGAAAACCACACAGATAAAGGAAACGCCGCACAAACAAGAAAAAAACCCACTTAAACCATGATTTTTAACCCTCTAACTGAAAGCAGCTTTTAAAATACCCACAAACAAATCAAACACTTAAAAAAGGTAGTTCACATAATGTGTAAAAAAGATACTGCAAAGAAAAACTTGAATTAAACCACTCTGCTCTCATGTTCCACCCTGATATACACTGTTTACTCTCAAGTGCAGGAACTCGAATCCAAGAGGCTGTTTGTATGAGCAAGGGTCATTCATGGAAGTGATTTGAGCTTACTTCACTTCAAGAGAGCCCTTCAAATAGGCAAAACCTCTCCCCACCTTCAGTGGTCAATACCTTAGGCCATTGATTTTCAGGCAGTTAAGAAAGGGTCATATAGGTCCTTCCCCCTCCTCCCAAAAGCAGGATCAAGTCCAACTAAATAACTCCTGACTCACAAACAATGCTTGAAACTTTTCAATTACACGGACTCCATATTTTGCTGAGGCCATTTCTTCCAGTCTTTCACTGTCCTTACGGAAAGTTTTTTTCTAATGTATAACCAGAATCTTTTTCATTACATTTTAAACATGTAATATTTCTTGTCCTATGTACCCTGGAAGTATAAGACATGTCTTTTATATATCTAAAGACTATACCCTCTTAGACTTCTCTTCCCCTAGACTTTACAAATTCAGCTCCCCCTTATTTCACGCAAAAATCCAAGGTTCAGGTAAATATGTTCATAGAACATAAGTATTGTGAATCCAAATTGACACCATATCTCACATAATGATTTTGCGTAGAGAATTTGCAACTAAAAAGCTACAGGGGCTTCCTCCCCAGCCCTTCACTGAGCACAGCAGCTCTGCTAACCTGTCAGGCCAAGGCCACCCCAGACTCCACCATGACAGCCATCCCAGCCCACTCCTCTCAGCAACGGGACTCAGCTAGATAGTGCGGGGCCCAGGCACAGTCAGCCAGCTGCAAATCTCGCTTCCTGCCCTTCAGCTCCTCACCTCCTCTCCTAACTGCTGCCAGCAGAGTCAAGCCTGGATGAAAATATGTGAATCTGCAGGAAATTTCCTACAAGTACAAAGGAATCTGTTACATAGGAATACAGGTCTCAGGAGAAGAGAGCTCGCGAAGTATGTTGCAAGCTGTCCAGTGGGATATAAAGGCTCTGGGTGACGCAGTTGCAAAGTTCTGAGTATCAGTTTAGACAAACTACAGGTGCCTTTGAAAGACACATTCCAGACATGCACAGAATTAGATAGAATTAACGTGTAAAAAAACACTGAAGGAAATCGAATGGGTTTTGATAATAACTTCAGAGCCAAATAAACTCTGGGAAATAAATTCAGAAAGAGGCTGATTTGTCACACAAGGCTTTTCACTGAGCTCTTGCAGGAATACAGAAAAGGGAACCCACTCTGAAACAGTTACAGAAAAGGAAGTTAGCGGCACAGAGAAGCTTAGATCACAAAGAGTTAGGTCAAGATGGGTGAAGACAGCACAACCCCTGCTCATGCTCTAGGCAACGTTTAGTGTTATATGAAGGGTTCCAGTTCACACTAAGAAAATGTATGCTAACTAAACTATGGAAATAGTGGCCTAAAATGGCTGTTGAGAACTTGAAATCTCTGGTAAGTATTTCAACTGCTCCTATGCAAGTTCACAAAGACACTGGTTAAAGAACAGTCAGGTGATTTTGAAGTTTTTTTTAAAAAACAAAATGACAGCATAATAACAAATGGTTGGCAGAAATTGAAAAATGAAATATTAATCAAAATGTAGAGGGCATTACATAACAGAAAGTCAACGCTATCACTCACTACCCATGTTTACAGAAACAAATTTTGGAACCCCTCCAATAGAGACAAAACTCCCAACTCAGAAAAGCAGAGGAGAAAAATTATTTTTCAAGTCCTCCCTACACCACTTGAACAATTTTATCAAGTATTTTACATTTTATGAAAAAACTTTGTTCAAAGAATTTCAAATAAAATTTATCACTGTTATTTATTCTTTCACTAACAACAAATCTTAACTCTGTCTTAACAAAGCTTCACCCATTTAAGCCATTGTCAGGTGTGTTTCACACACAGTGCCTACCCAGGCTTCATCTCATAGCATAGGTAAACAAAAGTTTTATATTGTTATTAAACAAAAATTGAACAGTGTTCTCATCATTCATCCTCCTACTCACAATAATCTGCTAGGAGAAATTAAAGGCAGTGTTTAATGTCCATTACACAGGCTGCACCACAGGTAACAACATTCAGGGACGAGGAAACACCAGCTGTGCACATGAGGCAGCGAAGTATCTGTCCTCTGCTGTCACCTCAGTTACACTTAGTCCCCACTGCAGGGACCGGCTCACTGGCCACGGCTGTGTTCTATTCTTTCCCAGCTAAACAAAGTGTAGTGCCATTTTACTACCTTAAAATACTGATCCCCTGCTGCTGCCTAATCATTTAAAGTGATGGCAAGAAGGGAGGGACACTGCCTAATAATTAACTAATACAAGCTGAAGCAAAAATCCCCTGATGAGCCCTATTTTGAGGCCTGATGATGATTATCAGCTACATTTCCTCCAACCGAGGTTTAAGAATATATTTTAGGGCATAAAAGATACAAGGATTGTATTTCACTTCTACTATAACACATTATTTTCGTTTTTAGGAAAGAATAACTCTTAACATGCCAAAAATGCCAACTAATTGTTACAAAATCTCTGGCTGTGAGTCAGGGTTACTGGCATTTCCCTCTTACAGGTAGAAAAGCTGAGGTATAGATGGCAATGCGAGTTACCAGCCATGAATTACTGCTGGAGCTCAAAATTGAAACCGCCATCCTGGCTCATGGACAACTGTGCTTAATTTCAGCCAGGGAAGGCAATACAGCTCTAATAGAAGCATTTAAAACCTTTGCACACTGTCTTTTTTCCAGTGCTGTTACTGGAAATGCACCTGCCACTCAACCAAAATGCAGATGATGTGCCCCAGTACCCCTGTGCACTGCCATCACATAACTGACACACTCCCAGTCCTGTACCTGTAGAGGAACTGGGGACTGCTGGGGGAGAAGTGACTAAGGACATGGGAGCGTGTGAACTATTCTTACAAAAGGTGCCCATTCAGGGGCTGTAGAATGATTCCTGCCACAGACTTCGCTGCCTCTTTAGATATAAGGAGTGAACTTCTACCAATCTCCACTCGCTCACAGGTAAAAGGCAAAGACAACCATAATGCTAAAAACCTTACTGAAGTGATAAATCAGCACTGCTCGAGGCCCCCATTCAAGAGAAAATCCTTATTCAGTGAAGAATTATATGTTTAAGTATTACAGAAGTCAATGTCGGTTGCATGAAGCAAGGCCAGTGGTTTGTTTGGAAGGCAGAAAGAAGATGCAGGAACATGCACTTAGCTTAATTTTCCTGAAAGGAAATCAACCTTTCAACAGTTTGGGCAGTTCAAACAGTTTTTTGAGTTCAACAGTGTTGCTGTGTTCAAGTATTTTCCCCCTCAGAAATGACCTCATGTGAACACCTGCCCACAGCACATTATAGTAAACGTGGCATTTCTCACTGAAACCCTCTGCCAGTCTTTATAAAAGTTACAGCCAGTTCTCAAGACACATCAGATCCCATGGCAACCAGACCCAGGATGTATTTCCCTCATTGCCCACACTGATAAACAAGAGCCCTTTGTGTGGAGTGCTAAAAGCAAGCATTTCAATAGCCCTTCAGCAGGTTCTTCAACAGTTAATCTGTTACTTTGTACACATCTCTTTTACGTGGTGCTTAAGTTATAGAACATGTTTCTCTTATACTACAGCTTTCAAAATGGATCATTATTATTATTATTACAGGGTGGGGAGAAAACACAGCCAGTGGTCCTGCCCGTGGGAGGACACAACCATCGTGCCTGGAATATATGGGACAAGAACAGGCTTCCACATCTCCTGCATTTTGTGGAGAACCTCCCAGCATGGACGGACACTTCACCCTCCTGCAGGAGGGCTGAAACAGAGAACCAGAGAGTGAAGCCAGAGCAAATCACAACCTTTAACTTGTGGTGCATCTCCAGACCTTATACAAAAGGTGTGTTTTGTCTCCTTCCAGGCAGGCGAGCACTGCTGGGCCCTTCCCCTCAGAGAGACACGCTTTGGGTGGCCCACCCAGAGATCAGCCATAATCACCCCGTGCCACCTGAGGAGTCAAAACGGGCCGTCCCGGTTCCCATCTCTGCCACTCGCCGCTTTCTACCCGGCGAACTTATCCCGGCTCTTCTGTTTCTCAAGCCACCACCTCTGCGCGAGGACCTGCCCCCACGTCCGGCGGGGCGCCTCCCAGGACCCCCTCACCCACCGAAGCCCCCGGCGAAGGCGACGGCGCGGCGGACACCGCACAACAGCCGGCGGCGCCTCAGGGCGACCGTTAAACGGCCTTTCTC
>VZSF01004974.1:450256-481248 GCA_013398295.1 Chionis minor
GGGCGGCGATGCCGATGCCGGGGGGCGGCGGGGCCGCGGCCGCCGCCAGGCGCCCCCCGTCCGGCGAGGCGGCGGCGGCGCCGCGGGACGAGGAGCAGCAGGAGGAGGAAGGAGAGGAGGATCTCCGCGACGGCGGCGTCCCCTTCTTCGTCAACCGCGGCGGGCTGCCCGTGGACGAGCCCACCTGGGAGCGGATGTGGCGGCATGTGGGCAGGATCCACCCCGAGGGGGAGCGGGTGGCGCAGAGGATCCGGGGCGCCGCCGACCTGCCCAAGGTGAGACACCCCCCCCGGGGCTGGTGCGGCGCGGGGTGCCGACGGGGCGCACCAAAGGGAGAGGGGACACGGGGGCATCCCGCTGAACGGACTCGCTCGCCTGCGCCCCCCTTGGGGAGTCTGGGCTCCCCGGGTCGGGAGCGATGCCTCGGGAAAAGGGCCCCCCGGGGGGCTCTTGCAGGAAGCAAAAGCCAGGCTGAGACTCGGGAGTGCGGGAGGGTGTCTGCGGGGCTCCCCTGCCCCGCCGCGCCAGCAGCAACCCCTCTTCTTCTGAGGCTGTGCTGGAAAACGGTCTTCAGATGGCTAATGTGCCAGCCCCCTGGGAAGGAGGTGGATTGCCCTAAAGAGGAAGACTGGATAAATAATGAAAAGATGACGAGAGTTAGGTTTGGAAGAATACTTAGGTGGGAGGGTAAGTGAGACAGGCAGAGGTGAGTCTTTGAACCAGAAGAAATTCAGTCTGGGTACAGTCTCCCACACCAAAAGGTATCCTTGCACAGAACGGTGTCTCTCAGAAAAGGCACTCTTAATGCCAAGGAGTTTTAAGAGGAGTTAGCGAACGCTTGCAGAGCTTGTTGCTGGTGTAGGGTCAGATGTTGTGATTTCCAAGCGTGTTCCTGGCCTTGCTGCAGTGAACTCTATGAAAAGAACAACTGGTCACCATTTCACTTAACCTTGTGCCATGCTGAATCGTTTGCATGTGAATTCTTGTGATTGTTGCTGTGTTGCACCTCAGCTGGGTGAAAAATCTCCCCCTTTCATTGGCATCCTGTGAACAAAAGACGCTGCGAACATTTGGCGTTTCACTCCATTGGCGGGTTATGAGAGTATTCCCATCACGCCAACAGAGGAAATTCAAATACAAGAAGATGAAGCTTTTTCTGCTCAGGCTTTTCTAGCAAGGACTTATCTCCTTGGGAAGGTAATTTAAACTATGTGAGAACGTGCTATTATATAGTGCACAGGCAATCTGTACTGCTTTCCACGAGGAACTCTGGAGAAGCATGTGATGTAACATCCTTTGTGCACTGAAGAGTTATGGGCATCTGTGGCAGCAACCAGAACAAATTTTGAATCCTGATTACAGTCTCTGTTCTAACCCCACTAGACTTTTCCTTCCTTTTCAGATTTCCTTCCCCTCCTCTGACTTTGTTCTGAGGGTGAGTGAAGGCTGAAAATATGTTTAAGATCAATTAGAACATGCACTACTTAGTTTTGTGACCAGGAGTGCTGATTTGACCAGAAGAGGTGAGGGAAATGGAAGAAAGAAGTTCACAAACAACAGTGCAGGAGGGGAGGGAAATACAGTGTTCGGTCTCTGGTTTTGGTCTTAATGCCGAAGTACTTCCACTGTTCTCGCTTTATAGTCTCAGTGCCATAGGCTTACAGTTAGGGGACACAAGCAGTATGAGCTCCTCTAGCAATAACAGGTGAAACTGGGCTAGCCATTCTTTTTGGTGTCTGCTAGCAGCCCTGGGAACCAGATCTATAAACTCTATTCAGCACTCCACAGTCTGAGATCCCATTCCCAAGCTCACAGGCATCTAGCTCAGAGGATGCTGGGATACAGAAAGCAGCAAGGATGGATGGGCTCTGTTTCCCTAGCTCTTTCTCCCGTCTAGGGGTGTGTTTTTATCTTTGAGGGCTGCTTATATCATCACACATCTCTGTGCCATAAAGTTTCTTTGAGTGGTTGATGCAACAGATGAGAATTAGGGCAATGAGTGTACTCTGCACGGCTAGCTCCTTTGAAAAGCCAGGTACTCTCCATGTGCTGGAGGGTGAATAGGCCTTTTTAGGCATTGGTAATGTGATAGTGGTTTGCCTGCTCCCAGATTTTTGGCCCTCAGCAGTAGCCAGCATTGGGGGAAATAACTCTCAAAAGAGTTGTCCGTAAACTAAACTTGATACCATAACATGATGACTGCAGGAGGCTGTGATCAGACTTTATAAACAAGTTAACAGATCAGCTGCAGGGGCTGCGTCTTTCACTGGGGTGTGAGAGCTCTGAGGTCTCCTCTGGTCTCCATTTCCTTCCCATAGATTTGGGGTAAGCGGGCATCGAGTGAGCCATGCCACGGTGGCAGGACATAGTTGATTGGCCATGCATGCTAGGCTTGAGAGTGCCACCCACCTGTAGGCTGTCTCCGTTCTAGCAACAGGGTGGGGTATTGCTTTGCTTGGAGCTGCTGGGACCATCAAATGGGTGCACACTGGAAATGCAAAGTGATGTTTGCTTGCCTCATTAAGAAATGATGGATTTTAAGTGAGGTGGTTATGAGGGCAAAGACCGGAAGAGTTGCATCTAATGGGCTCATATACAGAGAGGGAAAATGTCTAGTTTCTTTAGGCAGGCTAACAACCAGGATTGGTATTGCTCCCATGTTGCCTGCAATAGGAAGATTAGGGAGGGGCTTGGATACATATAAGCACCATAAAAGCAACTGTTGCTGAACCAGGCTGGCCAAAAAAGCACCTTTGTGATAGGGGTAAGGGTGGAGCTTTGTCTGTGCCTCCCTCCCATCTGCCTTGTCTCACATACAGCAGGCCCACTTAGTACATGAATATCTCTGTTGTTCTCGGGATCCCCTTTCTAAAAGCAGAGTCCCAATCCCATGCATACAGCCAGCCTGCCGGGGTGTGTGAATCTAGGAATGGGGTGCTGCAACCCCTCCAGGCGAGTGATGAGGGACCAAGGACGTGTTCAGTCAGTCTGCTAAGCCTGGCAGAGGTATGTGCTCTGGGCTCTCTTCCTAGCTCTCTCTCCAGCTTTCAGAATAACTAAAGGGAAAGGGAAATAGATCTGATTTCCTATCTTTTCTGTTATAAATAAATTCCTGTCTGCTTTCTGGAGGATTGTGAAGACTGCCTAATATTTATAGCCCTTCTGAGATGTGCAGCGGATGATGCTGGGTTACAAAAGCACTAGGTAACAAAGCGTTAGGGTCTCCCATCCTGTCAGTGTGGGACTGAGGGATGGAGACCTTATTCTTCTCCTCCTGCTTCTCTTGCCCCATTAAAATGCTATAGACCTGATGCAAAAGAAACTGTAGCCCAGTCTGGGCTGCAGGCCCAGATCTGAGAGAGAGAGAGAGAGAGAGCACACTGTACTTTCATCAGTTTAATTACTTGAGGTGCAGGAGGCTCTTCTGCATTAACTAGTCCCCTGCTGAACTGGTTGTCATTACACTGTCACAGTGTCACACAGTTTTTTGAGGAAAACGGGATCTGGGGGTCTGTACTAGTAAAGGGAGGAGTAACTACCCAGAATCGTTAGTCTGTGCTGTCAACATGCACTTAATCTGTCAGTCTCCACTGAAAAAGCATGAAAGTCTCCATGCTGAAGAAATAAAACAAAGTTAAATAGTCAGCCTGTCCTGGTTGTTACCTCTTTCATTGTTTCTGTCTGGAAATGATTTCCTATGACTCAGTGTGTCAGCTCACAGCATCCAAACTGACTCAGCTTGTGCGGTTCCAGAGATGGCTCCATCCCTGTGCCACTCTCTGGAGCCTTCCCTGCTCCTGCTGTGGCTGAACAAACCCAGTTTCACATCTGCTCCTGCCGTTCCTGTGCCGTCTCCTGCAGGTGAGCCGGCCGGTGCCTCTGCTTGCTCCATGCAGGGTACGGAAATGAGGCGTTGGAGATGACAGCTGGTACCCCCGAGAGGCGCTAGGAAAATGGGTACCAGTGACCAAATGGTGCTACTTAGTTTTCCAGAAAAAAAGAAAAGTATGATCAAAACGTGGGAGAGAAAATGGATAGAGACTAGTTTAGCTCAGTGTTTACTTGCTAATGGTGTTTGCAGCTAGACCGAAGAACACTTACAGATTTCCAGAGGCAGCGACAGCCTATGTTAAGCAGTCTCTGTGCTGTGTAGGCACAAGCAGAGTGTGACCCTGTGGCAAACCAGAACAGGGAACTGATCTGACTGAAAACTACCCATGCTTGCTGGCTCGGCTTTCAGCTGTTCGGGTGCCTGACCTGGTGCACCAGCCACTTGTGCCAACCCAGGGCAGACGAAGGAGGTATGGAAATGAGTGGCCACAGAAATACACAGGGAGGGTGATGAGTGGCTAAGCAGCACTGCTGGCTACGAAACCATGGCCAGCGGAGGCAGTTGTGCGCAGCAGAGTAGAAGGCCCAAGGGAAGATCTAGTTCTGACTCATTCTTTCTTAGCTGGGGATAGCCCAGCTCTGGGGGAAGTCTGAGGAGGAACTGAAATGCTAAAAACCAAACTGCTGTGAAAAGCTGCAGTCTGGTATCAGAGGGGTGTATGCAAGGCATGAGTTATCCTTCAGAGGGAGAATGCTGGGCTGTTTCTCCAAGCCTGTCAGTCACCCCAAATTTGTGTCTTCTCCATTATATTTGACCTGTGGACAGGACCCTTCTCTTTCCTTAGACGTATTTTCTCAGGTCCTGACAAGGCTGCAGTTATCCCCTGTGGAGCAAATGGTGACGAAAATCTGACTGGACCCATAAGGCCAAGGCTTCCGAATGGGACCGCAGCCTGAGCAGTGAACTTTCAGAAGTCATTCTCTGACCATGTAATTCAAAACAATGGACACTGGGGGAGGGAGGGCAGTCATGATGCTGTCAAGCCTCTGTTCTAGCCAATGCCAACTCACCTGAGATGCCAGGAGGCAGTGAGGGACCTTTATACCCTTGCTTACAGGACTGTTCCATGCTCTGGTGGTTTTGGGGAACCCATTCTCTGTTTTTTCCTCTCTCCTTATTTTTGTTTTGTGCCTTCCAGTTTGCATACTCAAATGAGGACAAGCTCCCTCGGGTGATAGCTTTCCTGTCTCGCATCTGGTCTTGTCAGTCAATTTTATCTAATTCTTCCAATGTAACGTTGTCTAAATGCAGGACCTTTTCACACAGTTTCTCTTGCAGCTCTGAGGTCGTGCTTCATTATGAATCCCTTCCCAGTTATCAGTGTGGGAACAGAGGAATGTTCCTGGTGTGGTCACTTCAGGCAGCAAAAAGGGGCTGGTTTTGGAGGAACATGCTTCCTGTAGCTATGTGCCACTGAGTTCACCAAGACGCTGGAGAGGTTTGGAAGCAGTGATTTATGTTCTGCTTCCCATTTCAGATTCCCATACCAAGTGTGCCTGCGTTCCAGCCGTCCACCCCCATCCCTGAGCGCCTGGAAGCTGTACAGCGCTACATCAGGGAGCTTCAGTATCCTTTATTGTTACCTTAGTCACTGGTGTGATACCCCAGGAAGAAGGAGCAAGGGGCCTTTCTTTCCCTGTGAAGAACAGAAAAGCTCATTCCGTCGTAGCTGGCGGGGAACTGAAACTTGCTCCCTGAAAACAGGAAGCTGGATCAGGATCATGGTTTGTTTTGCTGCTCTGTTTCTGTTCTTTTCTGCCCAAGTTACCTTCTGATCCTCTTTGCTCCATGTAACAAATGGGCATGTTGTCAAGGGCCTTTCCCCACTACCCACCTTTCTAGGTCAGTGGCTTTGCAGTGCCATTTCATTAAAAACTTGCATATCTGGGATCCTGACGGTCGGATCGCCAATGGACTACAAACTGTGTCACCTCACTGTTAAGGCATGGGTGAGCTGTGGTGGTGAGAAAACTGCCTCGCAAACACTCTTCTCTGTAGCTGTCTAGAGGACAGCCAGCCACCCTGCTTTTGTGCATTTCTGGTATTCTGGCCCTTTATATGCAGAGCTGCCTGTGTGACTGTGTCCTGGGAATGAGATTTCCCCATCCCTGTTGTGCTGGACAGCAGGCATGTGCCATGCAAGCACAGTCTAACCTCACTGATGAGATGCAAAGCTAGCTCTGGCTTCAGCCCTTAAACAAGATAAGAAGGCAGACCTTTTGGCACCTCTCACCCATCCAAGGTGGTTGTGCTCTGGATTGGGTCCCAGTCAGTCTTAGAATAAGGTACCATGGATGTTTTAATGCTCCGTGTGTTCCGTGCAGACCAGAGCACGCAGAGATCTATCAAATGTTGTTCTGCTCTGGTAACTGGAAAGCTGAGCAGACCACATGCCGTCAGCATGGACCTTTGGGAAATTAAGTGGAAACCAGTGGGTGGGGAGAAGAAAGAGAAGAATTGACAAGAAGGACATACAGTGGAAGTAACGAGGGACTATAAACATGAGAAATGCAGGACAGGGAGGTGGGGACTTTCTTGTGTGGCTGTTATATTTGTGGGATCTTCATTCTGCTGTGAGAATAGTAACATGGAAGTTCTTCAGACAGGTTTTCTTCAAACTCTACTTTCCGAGCTGCCAAGCCCTTAACATCTTGCCTCCAGGTACAATCACACTGGGACACAATTCTTTGAGATTAAGAAGAGCAGACCTCTGACTGGGTAAGTGCTGGCAGCCCCTACAGTATTTAATCCTCGCTTTAAGATGTTGGGGCCTTGCTATACCCACTGCTTTTTCTTCCATCCCCTGGCCAAGGTCTAGGTGGCACTTAGGGCTTTCAGTACTGCAGCTGCGTCCTGCTTTAGGTGACCATTGTCTGTTGCCTGGGGCACTGCTGGGCAGGGCAGTGTCTGGCCTGTCTCAAGAACAAGATTAAGTTTTGTTGTCATGAATCAGTAAAATCCAGTAAAATAATGTAAATGTATTTCAGAGATGTGCAGATTCTGCCTGCTTCTAATTGGAATATAATTTTATGAACTTCTGAGAGATTCTGAAATTAGGTCCTGGCCTGAACAAGCTTCATAAAAGCCAAGTACCTTTACAGGTCTAACTTCATAGCTCCTGTGAGTGCCTTTGCAGAATCTAGGCTCACTAAGCTTCTGGTGTCCCACACTTTGAAGGAGAAGGGGGATTCTCCTGACTGCAGATTTTGGGAAGAGCTGTGCCCCATAAGTTCCTGGAGATAAGCATCTGATGTTCACCGATGCTCTTGGCCAGCATATTTAGAGTATCCCAAGACTGGCTTCTATTCCACAGACTTATGCGACCCCAAACATTTTGTGTTGTAATCAGCGCAATGTCTCCTCCACAGTATTTGTTAAATAGAGGGTAGGATTGATGCCAGAGAAAAGGGCTTCACTGTCCTTGAACCTTGAGAGGCAAACATTACTGGCTCTTGGTCCTTTGAGGCTTCTGCTTGTGGTCACATTGGTGTCCATCCAGAACTCACGGTGCCAAGTGCTGTGGTCTCCCTGAGAACAGAGGTTGGCTTATCAGGCAGCTTTGCTGTAACTCACTGAAGGGAGTTCTTGTAAGCAGCGACAGCATGTTGTAGAGACATGGTTTGGATTTCATGTCTTCCTAAAGAAGGTATTTTCTTCTGTTCCCTGTCATCAGTGGGCCACCTCCTCTCCTGGAAAGCTACCGTACATATACAGTGCAAAAGGGCTGAATTGACCATACTTGCATAGCACAAGCCCTCTAACTGTCCTCGTCTTTCCCTTGTCCCACCCTGCAGGCTGATGGACCTGGCCAAAGAAATGACCAAAGAGGCCCTGCCAATAAAATGCCTGGAAGCTGTGATCCTGGGAATGTATCCTTTCCTCTTGGAATTGTGCATGTCTGCCCATCCTTTGTTTTCTCCTCTGCCCTCTTATGATGCTTTGAGGCTGCTGATAATATTGTCACCAAGCCCCGCATGCTTCTGTTTTCCCTCCCCAGTTCTCCCAAACCCCTGCACCAATAAAATCCAAATCCAAGCAATTCTCTGAAATATCAAAACTAGTTCTTCAGAGTTGCTCCTCCTCCAAGAAGGGTGGTGGTACTCTGGACAACTCTACAAGTGAGTAAAAGATAAAGGAAGGATCTAAGGAACATCTAAAGAGGGGCAAAAATATTAGTTAGTTAGGTCAGAAGTCCTTTGTGGATAACATTGTTCACTTATTGCAATGTTGCCTACATGTGTTCTACGTTAAAAGAAGTTGGGGATCCTCCCCAACTTCTAATTATGGTGTATGTCATTTTTCTATGCCTAACGCAGCCTGCCAGCTTAGGCAATACCTTTATTAATTCTAGACAAGTGTCATCTTTCACTGCACATCTTTCCTAGTGATCTTCCAGGCTTAGTCTATGTCACTTGGCTATAGATTCTTGATGCATGTTGGCAAAGGCACCTGGAGGGGCAGAGATGGCAAGTGAATGTTCAGAAGGGTAGTCTGATAAGAATTTTGTCGTGACGGTTCCTCAGTTCATGTGTGAAATAGCTAGTAGAACAGATTAAAACAAACTGAGGAATAATGCCACAGCATTAACAGTTTGGGAGCTACAGAATACACTGCACTTGAGGTGTTAGCATTGCAACTCCTGTATCACAAAACTGCCTCAGAATTAACTTCCCTTTGTTGACTGTCTTCTTGAAAAGGCCAAGTCTGGCTTCCCCATGACCCAGATGAAAGTAGGGCAGATTGCAATGAGCTGGACTCTTGATCTGGAGAACAAATCCTGCCTATGTGATGCCCGAATCCCTGGTGAGCCTGCTGAGCAGGCTGGGAGAGTTTGGAGCAGGAAGGAAGTATCTTGTCAAGAAAATGGTATCAGTGGTTGTTTCCTGAATAGTGGCTGCTGTCAGTTACCTCACCAACAACATGGCCACGCTGGACCGTTTCCCCATCAGCTTCAAAACCCACTTCTCAGGGAACTACTTCCGACACATTGTGCTGGGGGTGAACTTTGGAGGCCGCTACGGGGCACTGGGCATCAGCCGACGTGAGGAGCTCATGTACAAGGCACCTGTCTTCCGCACACTGAGTGAACTCATCTTTGACTTCGAGGAGGCATATCGCCGCTGCTGGCACACTCTCAAAAAGGTGAAGCTGGGCCACTGTGTGTCCCATGACCCACACAGTGTGGAGCAGATTGAGTGGAAGCACTCCATCCTGGATCTAGACAAGCTGACCCGGGAAGACTTCCGCAAAGAGCTTGAGCGACATGCCCGTGATATGAGGCTGAAGGTAAGCAGCAAGGATGGAGTACTTCACTGCTGCATCCGCTGTCTTGCCTGGCTGATGGCATGCTGGGGGAATGAAGTGGCAGGAGGCTCCCCTAGATGGTGGTGGAGTAGAGGGTGAATTGAAGGCTGGGGTCTCTTTTCCTTTGTATACAGGCTGGTCCCCTAATGGATGCTTGCGCAGTACTGCAGTTGCAATTAGCTTGGACTGTATACAGTGCTTGGAGCCATAGCTGTCACAGTAGCTTGTTTTTCCTGGCTTTTATATTTTTGATGCACTTGCCTTGCCTTTTTGTCTTTTATTCCCATATAATTAATTGTTGTCAGGCTTTGTGTTTTCTGGTTACTACTCATACTGGTTTTCTGCTCATGTTGCTCTTTAATTTTTCTGGCAGATTGGCAAAGGAACTGGGCCACCATCTCCCACTAAGGACAGAAAGAAAGATGTCTCCTCCCCACAAAGAGGTCAGGCCAGCCCCCATCGGCGCAACAGCCGTGGGGACCGACGGTGAGTGGGGCTGCTGGGCAGGAGACCTATCTAGAGCATCTCTGTTTTACTCACAGATTCCAACTTGCTGTCTGGTTTTGGATGCTTCTAATGTCTTACTTGGGTTCTTTATAACGGGGGATATTTGACCTGCAGGAGCATTCTTCCCTAGTCTGTGCCTTAGTGAGTTTATCATTGCTTGGGGAGTGGGGGGACAGCTGCGTTTTTTTTGTTTTCATAGGGAGGAGGAAGGCAGCTCAAATAGATAGTGATCTTGATAGCTGATATTTAACCTTATGCAGGGGTCCAAGCTCTGGTGTCTCACAGACGTGTGCCCCAAAGAGATTCCAAAAATTACGCTGCTGTCAGTGAGATCTTTTTCCTGAAACTGATCTGGGGTACCGCGGTAGACTTCCTACTCTTCCTGACCTGCACTTTCTTCTGTGGAGATAGTTGGGAGAGTTACTGGAGGTTGCAGAATAATCCTGCCCTCAATAGTGTCTGAAGCTTTCTTGTCCTTTTCCTGTGCCGCCATCTCTATGTGCAGCACCTCCTGACTGAAAAAACAGCTTCTGAATGGTTCTTGCCCTCTTTGCTCATAGGCCATCTGGTGAGAAGAAGCCTGCCGATTCCAAAGCCATGCCAGACCTCAATGGGTACCAGATCCGGGTGTGACAAGAGCTGTGCCTTGTGTGCCTGGCTCCACAGACTTCTTGCTGGCCACAATTGGGACCTGGATTCACCTGCAGTCATTCTGACAAAGGGGACAGGGGAGTGGGAGTGGAACAGAGTGCTGATCTTCCCAGGTACTTCCTAGTGGGCCAGTCCCAGAGCTGGATCCCATGGGTCCCAGAGGATTCACCTGCCTGTTACTGGGAGAGGTGTCCATCTTAATTCACTGAAAGGAGTATTTTTTAAAAAAAATAATAATAAAAAATCTGTACATTGGTGGGAGTTTGCTGCAGGAAGAATACGAAGTGAGTGGGGTCAGCAGACTTGCTATCAAATTTTTGTGTGAACAGCAAGTAGATGAAGCATCTTGTCGACAGTACTTCTTCCCTGTCTGCACAGAAGTCTTCAACCCATGCAAGTCCTGCAGGGCTGAGGGAGAAGTGATGCTGGAATAGGACGACCCCCACATCTTGTGCAGAAACTCCTGGTTTTGTCATTATGAACACTTTGTTTAGCATTGCTCTTGTGAAAGACAGGGCTGAATTTGCTCAGCCTGATTTATTGATCATACAAGGGCCTCTCAGCTGGAGAAACCACATCTTGTGTTTTTAGTCCTGCCTATTTCAAAGCATTTCATTGTCTCTGAGGGGGTGGACAGCGGGATGATGATCCTCTTTACCCACTGAGATGCTGGTGAGCTGTTGCTGTAGTCCTTTTGTGATTGAGTGGGTCAGGATATGCCTATGCCATTGCCATATGAAAACAGGCACAGAGACCTCAATCGTTCCAGCAGTGGAGGCAGGGGCAGGCAGGGGCTGGCGGGAAGCCTGAACTTTTGAGTCGTCTCTTCATCAGCCTTCTGCCAACTTCTAGTGACTGCTACTGTGAAAGCTTGCAGAAGGCACTCCAGTCACTGAGGTACGAGTTTTAAGAGTAAATAGTTAAAGAAGGTTTTAATGATGTGAACAGGTTTTACAAGCATTTTTCCTTTCCATAAGGGTCTTGCTCCTTCCTCAGTGTAGTGTTAGTGCTAGAGTTGCAGACACCTGTTGGTGGGAAGCCCTGCTCGAGGAGATTGCAGCTGCTTTCCTGACAGCTCAGCATGGAGCCTCCTGAAAGTAGCTCCCCATCCCAGTCCCAGAGCTGTGCTTGTGTTTCTGGCTCTTTGGATAGCTGCAGTATTTAACGGCACCGCTTATGCTAGCCTTCCCCAGAGGGCTGGGCTGCGCCTTTCTGTCCGCTTACAGCCTTGATTCTTCCTACACTTCTTTTCAGAGGAGTGTTGTACTACTGATTAAACAGTGAATGCTTGTCAGAAATCTGGACTGTTGTCAGACCTCTCTTTGAGGCCTAGGGCCTGGAAATGGTGGGGTTGCCAGAAGTCAGAACAGCATGGCCTTGAAGTGATCTGGATGCATGGATCTGGGGGATATAAAAACTGAGCTTGGGAGTGGGAGTATCCTTGAGAGAAACTGAGTCTTGTTTTATCACAGCACTGACAAGGAACTAAACATTCTGAAATACTACATATTTAATTTTGTTAAAACTGGGCTTATTCTTTCCTGTGATCATGTTAAAACATGATGGTGCTTACCTCTACCAGGTTTTCTGTTGCAGTCTTGCTGTGCCACACCTTCATGTAAGCAGTGCTATTTTGGTGGCAGAGAATGGGTTCTTATCCCCAAACAAATCAGCTCTTCTGCCCAGTTAAAGCAGTGTTAATCCTTGAAGAACCACCCACAAGTGATTTAACTCAGGCATTACAGGTTCCTAATTGTACATCCTTCACTGTGATGTAACTTGCAAGGCGCTATATCCATACCACTGCAGTCCGTCCTTCCATGCTCTTTGTCAAGCTCTTTGTAGCCTGTGCTTTTCTGTACCACCAGGAGGACCAATGTGTAGAGATGTGGCAGAACTTGCTGCTGATCCAAGATAAGGTTAACCCAGAAGAGGATGCCAGTTTCCACAGTGCAGTGCAACACCTGTCCCCTCCCTTGCACTGCAGCTACATGCCACGATTGGAAATCAGACAACAGTAGCAAGCCAAGCACCCATTTGAATGTGTCCTCTGGTCAATTTTATGTGGCTGTAAATTAACATATTTAGTGTCGATGCTAACGACGATGTTAGCTGTAAAGGTACCATAGTTACCTGTAAATAATATGGGTTACCTGGCAGCCACAAACTTTGTATAACGTTTGCTATGCAGCGGACTGAAAGCTCAGGTGCCACTGTGAATCATGCGATAAATGCAAGTAGCGGTCAGCAAGGGACACTGAATGTCAGATTTCATTAAAGTGGATGAAATTCAGAAAAAAAAAATAAAGAAGCCACTTAAATAAAACTAGGATGCAGCCTGACCGTGACTTTGGTTAGTTAATTCCGAGTAACTGCAAAGCTCTTGAGAATAATTAGTAGCTCATACAGAGCACATTCAATAGCTGGACAGACTTGATCCTTTTTAGATGGAAAGGAGGGGAAGTGTGTTGGTAGGAGGAAGACTTCAAAACAGATGGGGCGAGTGAGGGGTCAGCTGCAAGATGATGCCTTTTTCAGAGCAGGGCGAAAGGGATGCTCAGCAGTGTTAGATCACCAGGGCAGAATGGCTTGAAACAAAATGCTTTGTTTAACATGGTAATTAAGCGCTTTCCTGCAGGATGTAACTGAGGCCAATAGCTTAGAAAAACCAAAGGAAGTGCATGTTTAAGGAATGAATGACAGGTAGAGTTCAAGGTCTCTTAATCCCCAGGTGTAGCTGAGGATTGTAGACAAGAATATCCTCTTTCAAGATTTAGTTGCACAATTATGTATGTTACGAGGCATTTAATTCTTCTTATGTATCCAATGTTGACAACTTCTCTAGATGCCCACAGTAGCAGACATGAGCCCTCTACTACGGTTACTATCTCAAGCCTTCTGCTGTGTTTCTCTGTGTAGTAGAATTCCTGCCCCTTACTGTTTCTGCATCTCCAGTTTAGCAGATGGTGCAAGAAACCGGAAAACGACCAAACAATTCTCCCCTTCTTGCATTTGCTCCCCCCATCTTTGTAACAAAATGAATCACTTCAATACAAAGCTTGGCTTCCTTGCTAACAGACAAGACAGCATCCCCCTGTGATAGAGGATTAGTGCAACCCAGTTTTATGCCATAAGAAACTTGAGGGTACAATGAAAGATGAACTTTTGCACTTCCACTTCTTTCCTCCCTCATCCACCTGCTCTGGCTTCTGGTCTGTCTGCCTTTAACCAGAACGAAAAAAAGGCTGGAGATGAGTCTTTTTCACTGATCCAGTCTTTAGAGCTACAGAAAAGGAGTGAAATAAGCAACTAGACTTCTAGTTTACTAGAAGTAACTCATACTTCTTAGTGCCTGCAGAACAAAAAAGGTGGATCTTGAGGAGTCCTATTAATTATTTAATGTTAAATATTAATATGATCGCTCATGTAGCTCTGGGGTGTAAATTTCACTGTTCAGTAGGTCTCATCTGGTGTGTACAGCCCTTCTGAACTCTGAGCTGCGTCCATACACTAGGAATGGACAGACACTGCCTATGTAATATGTGAAGTCCGGCTGAGCTTTCAAAGACTTGAACAAATGCTGACCTACTACTTGCCAAACTATTTTAAATGTAATGCAAATCTTGAAATAAGAGTTCCTCTTTATACTTTTATGTAGACAAGTCCCTTGATACCTGGCCAACTGCAATTTTTTAATGGATGAATGGATTAGTGAGCAAAACTTTCTGCTACGATGTCACTCTGATATACACTTCATATACTAAATAGTGGGGTTGGGTGTCCATCAGTCTGTGACACACTAGCCTTTTTTTTAACTCTGATATGATAAGCTAAATGAGGCTTTAGGAACTTAGGGTACCTTAGCAAGTGTTTTAGCTGGGAGTGGAGTGGTTTTTTTTTGCAGTTGAGTATTTTACCTGTGTGCCACTGTATGAGTCAGTACATAGTATGTTTGGATCTACCAGAATAAATGACTCCGGAGCTGCGGTTGAAACATAGTTTTTGTTCATGCAGTAGCTGTGTTGCTGTTACCAGATCTGCTTAACATGAAGAATTTTTTTTTTTTTTTTTTACATATTTCAGGTGAAAGCCTTAATCAGGTGCCTGCCCCTTACGTTAGGGCCACATGTGGTGTTGAACAGACTGAAACATGACTGTCCTTAAAACTGCAGAGTTTAAGAAACCATAATGAACAGAAGAATGCTCCTGTTGCCAAAGGGCAAGAGTCTGGATCAGATGGGCCTGACTGCTCCAGTGGCTCTGGCTAATCACTTCAGATGGATGCTTTAGCCACTTGCCCCTTCTTACTATTTCAAATGGTCCTGATGATCAGGCACTAGATATAAGCAGGAGGTGCCCTGTGTATCTGTGTGCAAGAGACATATTCCGGTGGTCTGGCACTGTTGTCCTGTCAACATTAAGACCTGCATTATGGATTCATAACTCAACCTAAGAAAGCAAGTGCTATTCTGGCGTGGTGTTTGCTCTGCCAGAGCAAGGTGGAGATGGTCCCTCTACAGCCAAGCTGAACTCCTTAGGGAATTTAATACTGTTGTCTGTTTTCTGAGCAGCTGTTTACTTGTATTACAACCACTCTCTTTCAGTGGTGCTCTGGCCCTGTCTGCTCAAAAGCAACTCAGCTTAGGCCCAGAAGGCTACTGAATCCCCCGTAATCTCTGCAGAGCAGAGTTTCTTTCCAGGTCAGGGTTGAGATGGTGCTAGCGGGACCAGAGCGGTCCCCTTCTGTGCACATCAGTATTCTACTCTTAGCACTGATAGGGTGCTCCAAAACCATTTACATCTTTATCACTGGTACAGCTCAGAACTAAGAAATGGAAGGTTTCTTTCTTCAAGAACAATCTCATGTGTGTCTTTTTGTAATTAATCAGTGTGGTTCTGTGTCCTTATGTAGTCAACACAGAACTTGTACTTAGATTTAGTTCTTACTGCACTTCCCATGGCCCTCATGTTGGTACTTCTTCCTGCTTCCTTTGACACTTAGACAATAAAATTCCCTCTGTACTGCTCTCAGCTTGTGCAGAGAAAACAAGATGTCTGTACTGTCTTTCTTTCCAATTTAAACTTTCCCATTGTCAGTCAGCTGGGAAGTCAAAGGCACTGCCTTGAGTGATGGTGTCCGACAGATTACGTATGGATGCCCTGTACTTGCAACACTATGGACACGGAAGAACCCTCATTGTCCTTCAATCATTTGAACAGGTGAGTATGTCTGTACACACAGAGGCAGCTACCAGAGAGCAAGAAGTATGTATGTGGCTGTGGAGCAAAGGCTAAAACTCATCTTTACTCTTGAACTGCCATCAGTCAGGCTGGATGGAAAAAAAAAGTCAGCAGATGCAGCAACAGAAATTTCAGTCTTGAAACACTACTGTAAGGGTTAACACAAGCCTCAGCTTGCACTGCTTGGCCCTTCAACATATGATCCAGTCTCCCCTCCTGGCCTGAAAAGCAATTCTGCTTAAGGTCTGGTTTAGTGGCCTTCCAGACTAATGACCTCACCAGGACTTTGCAAGACAAATGCTGGGTTAATAAAGGACAGTCAGCTGCAAGATTGAGTGCATTTCCCCAGCAAGGGGGATCCAACTTTATTCAGTCTATCATCTTTCAGGCATAACATACCCCTTCTCTCTAGGGAAATGAGTAATAGCTGGGACCAAGTCCAGGATGTAGGCAAGTCTACAGGGTGTAAGAGGAAAGGAATAAACATCCCCTAACCTGTTACTCCAAAGCAAATGGCACATGCAATAGTCTCCCTCTTAGCTACATTAATTATATGAACAACTTCTGCCTGGAGGGGAAGTAACTGCACAGCGCCTAGTAGGTGGTATGAAGAGACAAAAGAAGAAAGTAGCCACTTCATAAGCCTGCATGGCCTATGCTCAAGCCCAGGAGCTGACAATAGACTCTAGCAGCAGTAGAGGGCTTCTTGCTCCCCTATTAAATACGTGATGATTAATAATATTAACAAAAAATCCTAAAGTGCTGTGACTTCCATAAACCTTTACTTCAGATGCTTGCTCAGATATAACCTCTGCCCCATGTTTTACAGATTTTGCTAAAAATCAGCTAACTCCTAAAACCCCTATAGATGTATAGGTCAGCGTGATTGCTCACAACTGAGTGAGAAACGTAAAACAGTGACTTGGGCACAGCTGAGATTAAAGCCTTTTAGATCAGGCTTTTCCCCCCTGCTACTGACAGTTCCTGCAGTTCTAGGTTTTTAAGTCCATTAGAGATTACGCTACTTGGATCTTAGTGAAAAACCCTTGTTGTGGAAAGGACACACAAATCAGCAAAGCAGTAATTAAGAAAAAGAAACCCAGTCAGCTACTATGGTGAGAAGCCCAAGACTGCAAAACTTAGGGACCTCATGCCTAAAAGCATACAGAAATCTATTGATGAGAGAGTAAGACTGAGCCTTAAGAGCAACCATTCATGCTGGATTCACTGCAGGATTATGGAAGGCAAAGACATATGACACGCTGCGGCTAGCAGGCCATTACAGATTTCAGATAACTCAACTGAGTTGGTTTTCTGCGTTTATATTTTTATTTTGGCAAAGAATGACTGCCACCCTACCTCCAGCCTCACTCTGGGGGAGTAAGGGAGGAGAGGAATAGCTTTAGTATAACTACTACATTCAGCTACTCCCAGTAGGGAGTGGCCAATAACTGAATACACTTAAGACGGCTGTAGAAGGCTTTCCATCCAGAAAGAAAAGACTAAAAAACTAAGTAACACTGCTGAGGCTTGCAGTAAATGGGTTTTTTGTGTATAAAAAGAAAGACTGGATGGACCAAATGCATCCTTTGTTGTAGCACATGCCAGCATCTGGTCCAGTCCTTCTCCATTTGCCACCTCAGCACCTGTGTTTGTCTACCCAAAGTTAGGAAAATTTTTCCAGCTCTACTATATAGCATGCCTGTTCCCTTAGAGCATAAGAACGTGCAGCCTAGATCTGAAATAAAATAAATAAATTTAAAAATAAATAAAAAGAGCTTCAAGACTAGAATGACATTTTCAGTGGAAGTTGGAGGGTAACTTGCCTTGACAGGGGAAGCCAAACTTGAGCAGCTGACAAAAGGAAGGAGCTTGAGGCATGCCAGCTGTTAAATCAGTTTTCTTTGTTATCATTATAGCAGGTGAGCTCTCTACGGAAACTCAGTACCATACTTTGAAAGACCCTGCAGTAGATTCACTGGCAGGCATCATGCAGCTTGCACATTTCAGTGTCACGGCACTATGGAAAGGTCTACCAGCCTGGTAAGGAGCGGGTCATAACCAGCAACTCAATTAACTTGCACAACAGGAAGCCTACTGAAAGGAGATGATATCCCACTGAGGCTTGTGTCTCCTCCTTTAAACGAGCCACAGAAGGCTTCACTTGCATTTGGATGAACCATGGATATGTCAGCAGATTCCCAACACTACATCCAATAAGCATTCATTAGTGAGGTGGCAGCAATGGGAGGAGGAATTGCACTGTAGCAAGACCCTGCTTTGCAGACTGTTTGCCAACACCACTCTCAAATATCATTAGAAGTAGGACACATACCTTGATCTTCTCTTAAAAGAGATTCTCTGAGATGCTGAACTGTTCTTAGAGCCTCTTAGAAGAGGCTCCTTAGAGAAGAGGAACTCAGGTCAAGTATATTTCAGAGTTCTTCTGTGCTTCATAAAGCGTGTACCATACAGGGCACTAACAATAAACCTAAAGCTTTTTTGTTGTTGTCTTATATAACAAGAGTTATTCCCATCTAAGTGTTGGTTTCAGAGCTCACATCCCTCCTACTTAACTCTTCAGGGATGAAGGAACCCACTATCTTATGGCTTGACGCTATTTAAATGTTGAGTTTATAGTAAGACTTCCACCCATAGCTTTTAACTGAAGAAATACAGCTGCAGAAAAAAATAAACATCAGTAACTCAGAAAGATAACTGGATATGGCAGTTGTGGGAAAACAGCTGCTGGAGAGATACCTTGTAAGGAAAAGGCATGGAGAAAGAAGACCTCAAGCAGCAGCCAAGTTTCATTTATTGACGAAAGGAAAGAAACTAAAGCAATTATATTGTTTACCACTCCTCCCATCCCATGTAATTGGGAAAACTGATTATAAAGGGCATCCTCCTGAAGCGATGAACGTAAAACTCTGAGAAAGTGAAGGAAGTCCAACTTCTATCTAAATAGCATAACTGAATACAGCCTCGCAGCTGTGATGCAATCTAAGCTGTTGCATAGCAAAGATACTTTGTCAAACATGTGTTTGCCTCTACAGCTGCATGCTCCTGCAGCTTAGGAGACTGGTAACAGGGTATATATATACACTGCCAGTGATCTCTGGCACCCCTTCCCCTAAGTACCAGACTCCCTGAGCTCTACATCGCTACTAAGATAATGCAGATGATCCTACCACTACGATACCTTCACTTTCTGTGTATAGCCAGATATTCCTGTTGTCCACTTTTGTAACCACTTACAGACCCCTCTAATTCATCAGAAAGCTGTGCTAATGACAACTAAATGCAGTCATACATTTAGGTCAGGAAGCGGTGTTCAAAGCTACAGCTGGAGTCTTAGTACTGCTTCCCACCATGAGCTGCTCATTAACACAGCCTCTTATTATATCACTGTGTGCTATTCGTAGAGCATCACAGAACACATTATTTTCTCCCTACAACTATATACTAGTTGCTATTTTAGTGGTATGGACACTTTCTACCCACTCCAACTCCAAACTTCTGTAGTCCCCCATGGCCAGAGGCATTTGCAGGTCTTCAGATCCATTTGATGTGAACTCCAAATTCCTCTAGAACACAGCTTTTCTTCTTTCCCAAAAAAGGTCAATTCTGTAGGGGTCTATACCAGAGCTTCAGGGACAGTGGTCAAAACGACAGCAATCGGCTCTTCAACTCTGCCTTTGTCTGTCTGTATGCAGTCCCCAGCAATGGTCCTGCATTTCTGCAACAGTTTCACCTATGAATGCCCAAGGAAGCATGTGTGAGCCAGGGTTTTGGGAGCTGCAGGTCCCTCTGGGAGCTTTCTAACCTTCAGAAAGAAGAATCAGAGGGCTTGCAGGTGTTGTCCTGGGGTTATCTCAGCACATGACTCCATATCCAGCATTCAACAATTTAACCAATCCAAGTTCATACCATACTATTTCATGTGTTGAAAGCATTAGCTTGAGCCATGAAATACCAGATTTTCCAACAAAATATAGCTGGAACCTTGAAAGCTGCCTGAGAAATGCCTTCATGCAAGCCACCCAAAAGAAAAGTCAAGTCTTTGGTTTAAATAAAATGGAAGAAGCACTTGTGATGTTGAAGCATAGCTCCCTCACCTCAGAGACATCACAGGATGGGCAGAGTGTTTCAGCCAGTGCCGGGGGGGTAACCAGTTCCTCTGATGGTGTACTGTGCACACCTTATGGGTCTCAATAGGTGGGGCAGAAGGGCTGCTTTCACAGAAACACACCCCCCCCTCATCAACTGACCATCAGACCTAACCAGCAATTACAACTGAAGCAGATAGCCAAAGTCATAAGTGCCAACACTATGTGTCACAGTGGGTTTTGTTTTGCTTGGTTGTTTTTAAATTTCTGGTGTCTTCCAAGTTTCCTATTATAATGTTACCAGCTGATGGGAGTTATCTGCAACCAGGCTGCTTTCTGGCAACCTCTTTTCAAGCCTGGCAGAAAATAAAGCTCTCAGTTCACCAATTTCCCTTTCCTCCCCTCCCCTTACAAATACAACCAATTACAAAATCGGAGTAAGAGTACTTGCAGAAATTAGTGCATTAGTCACAAATACACAGGTCTGTAGCCCTCCCCATATACAAACACCAGTGCCACGCCAGAACCATTACCTGTGAAACTAAGGGCAAACAAAGCTGCAAACTTATTCACCCCCAGACTGCTGTTTGCTTATACAGACTCCTACATGGTATCCCAACTGGGGTAGCAAAAGCCATCCACACATCACCAGGCAAACACCACACCATCTGGCAGGGGCAAGTAGGGAATATGCAGTCCTTACACAATCATATGGGCACAGAACACAATCCCTACCCCACCCCCCATTGTTTCTGTAGAGTTTACAGAAGTGAGCTGTAAAAGATCAGCAGTGCTTGCTTTCTATGGGACAAGGGGAAGGGTTCCTGAATACAAACCATTTTGCAAGACAAGCCAAATAGCAAATAAACCACCTCTGGGATTTGGGGATGTGCTGGGAGACAACAGCTAGGTCCACTTCTTCCCTGTCTTCAACCCTCGTTAATACTATCTTGTGTAGCTAATTTGTCCTCTCCTCTTTCACAACCCAGCCAGCAAAGCCTTGTTGAGAAAGTCCTCAGAGGGTTCAGCTGCCAAGAGCACAAGGTGCTGCAGTTACTTTGTGTTTTTTTCTTAGATTAGAAAAATTTTATTTTTTTAATAAAGAAAATAACATTTAAAATATGAAAGTCCCCCAATATAACCCAGGAAGAGAGAACAGTATTTCAAGTCTCCTTGTACCTTCCCACAAAAACCTGACATGGGACCAGATTTCCCTGCTTCATTTGTGAACAGAAGATTGGTAATGTTGCTGCCAATACTGCTCTCATCTCTCATGTAAAAACTGAGCATCAAATGTCAGGCTGAACCGGGGAATCTGCTCTAGGAACAGGTATAGTTCTATTGTTTTTGCACTGGCCAAGCCACTGCTGACAAAAGTATACTGATAGGACACTAAAGGTACACTAGGGCCCAAGTGCTTGCCAATCTGGCTCCAAGGTACACAGCCTTCCCCTCTCTCCCAACGCCTGTCAAGAAACAGGAGTCAGTCCTACAGGTTCCACCTACCTAAGCATGGCTGGCTCCAGAAGGCAGCAGTAGCATGAACTTCAGTCTGGCACAGGAGGATGCTACAAGTTGGCTATCTGACCCCCGGCAGGCTGAATGGAATAGGGAGGGCACAGAGAAAGAATAGGGCAAGTGACAAGTACCAGCTCTTCCATCTGATGGCTCTGCTGCCTCTCACATGCCTTCCATTTTCGTGTCTCTTTTGGGACCTCCCAGAGCTATAACCTCCTGGGATTGTCATGCCTTACAGGACAATTGTTTCCACCTGATATTCACTGGGAGGATCATAAATATTGTTCCAACAAGCGCCAAGCTAGGTATCGTTCTGAGAATGCTGGAAAGGAAGGGAGCCTTCCCCAAGGCCTCTAGGCTTTCGCTGCAGTTCTGGAGCACCTGTGGGTGGCTCTGTAGAACCCCTAACTCCATTCCTGGCAATCCCATTCCCTGGTCCATTAGTCACAGTAGGTAGTTTCTTGTAGAAACTGTTCAACTACACAAACTCTTCTGCCAGCAAGGCAGCCCTTCCCCATTATTAAGAAAAAGCCATTTCCAAGCAGCTAGCAGAGCCCCTACTGTCAAAGGCAACACAATAACTAGTCCTGGAAGGACCATACTTCATTAACTATCAACGAGAAATTAAAAGAAGATGTTTTGGTGTGAATGAACACTGGTGTATACATCCCCTGCTGCTTGATAGCAATTAACTAACCAGAAGTAGACAGCGTTGCCCCTCTTTTTCCCAGCTCCTTGAAGATCTATCACAGGGACAAATAAACATGGGAGTTAGGTTGGTTCCCGCAGCACTAGAACATCTGCTAAACAAAGCAGTGGAACAAGGAACCCTTTAAAAGATAGTAATACCTGAATACAACTGGAAGCTCACTGGGAACACAGCTCAGGTTTGTAGAAATCCACAAAATACCAATACCAAAAGTGCTCCAACTCTCCCATCCCTGGTTTTTGTAAGGGTGTGAGGGGAGAAAGGGACTTTGAGGGCTTGACAAGGAAAACAGTTTTTTGGCAAGCAGGTTGTGGAATCCAGAGCCTCAACTGCTGTATTCAAAAACGCTTTTCTTTAGGGAAAGGGAACCACCACTAACCCTCTCTGAGGCTGGAGATCTCCAAGCCAAAGCTAGCAAGCAGGCAGAGATGATCAGATGAACAAAATTGATTTGGTAAGCCATTTGCCAGCAACAGGACATCTTCAGAGAGAAGGGAAAGGCGGCCAAGCAGCTTCAGGGCTCCATCCTGGTACAGCCTTCGACCTGACAAAGAAAATGGAAATAAACATCAGCCAGAGACCACTGCTGTAGATTAACTCTATACGCTCACAGAGGGATGCTTGTCAATGCTTTCCTATTCTTCCCCTGATGAAGGAAGACAGTCTGCACAAACACTGCACGCACCTTTGAGCCTACATGTGAAAGCAGAGATCATCCTGCAGTACTGCTGTTCAGTGGTGTCATATATTTGCAGGCACAGGAATCAAGTAGACACTAAATTCACCAGGCAATTGCTTACATGGGAAGTTCCTTTCATGGTACTAAGTTCTAGCAATAGCTTCAGATTCTCCCCGAGGAGGAATTAATCTCTTCATTACTAACCTCCTCCCCAAAGTTAATTCTGACATGATCCAAACCAGCTCAGAGACAGTTCCTGGATGCATTTACATGCAGTCTTTCATCAACACAACTCCTGTTTCAGGTAGCAGAGAAGTGGTCCCATTGCAAGGTAACCAGAGTCACCACCTTCTAAGGCCAGTGTGTGGTCTCACTCAGACCAGAAGTCCAAGCCTTGAACTTGGGACCCAGCACTGCCTGTTATCAGGAGCATAAGATACTTATACAAAATAACAGAATCCCTCCCGTTGTAGCTTCCTCAAAAGACTACATGAACTTAAGCTAAGGAGCTCCAGTTTCTCCACAGCAAAGATAAATAGTGTCTTCTCATGTTACCCAAGCAAATTTTGTTTGCACCTTGTGCACCATCTCAGTTCAAGCCACACGCTGTAGATCCACCAGAGCTTGCCCAACACCGAGCTGCATTTTATCATGCCTCACAGCCCTCTCCCAACATCACATCTCAACATCACACTGCCACACTCACCCCCGCTGTTCCCATTCTGCACGGGCTCTGCCGAGTAGAAGATATAATCCACAGTGGCTCCAAGCCCCATGGGCATAGTTGTGACCTCCGGGCGTCCCCTCTGTGGCAGGAAGTGGCTGTAGACAGAAGTCAGGTTGAGGCCATGCTGGATAACGCCTGAAGACCTGCACATGAACAGCCAGTGTTTACCAAGGAAGGAAAGAGCATGATGCAGAGTTCAGTAGTGCAGTCACAGCTGAAGTTGGATGTTCCCTTCCTGATGCAACTGTCCAAAGGACTTCCACTTTGTGAACACATAAAAGACAGTCTTTCAGAATTACTCACTCCCCTTACACCAAAGACGAAGTAGACTATGAACTTCCTTTGTCTCCAGCACCCAGTCCTGTCTCTGCCCCTCATTCTCGACCTCACCAACACAATGCTGACAGAACAGCGCTCAGCTGCTGGGACAACCCTGGGTGGATCTGGCTCTTCCAGATAGCGCTCCTTACTCTTTTCCACCCTCACATTCATTTCAGTCTTTACTTCAGCCAGATTTTCAGTGCTCAGGAAAACGAGACCGGGCTTGAAGAGTGGGGCCATTAAAGGTGCACCAAATTACCTTGGGAAGAATGGCTGGGGATCAGGGTCTTTCACCATGGCAGCAGGCTTTGGCCAATGTGCAGGGCGGTCTGCAAAGGAGCAAAGAGATTCCAGCCAGACCTACATAGATCCTGGAACAGGTTGTTCATCCCAAGCCTGAGAAGCTCCTCCTGACACCAAATGTATCTTTTTGCCCAAGAAGAGCAGATAACTTCCAGTCACTGGCACCTTAAAGAAAAATATTCACAGGAAACCCCAGCTCTAAGATTAACAGGAACATCCTGAGAGCAGATCAGTGCAAACAACTGAGAAGTTGTATTCTGTCCTGCTAAGGATGTGGCCTTAAAGCATTTAGTATTATGGAAGCTCAGGGTAGTTCAACCTTTACTCTCACAGAAAGTTCATTTGCCTTAGCCTACAGCTTACTCACAGAGTGTCTAGAAAGGCAGAACAGAAATGGACAGAGCAGAACCAGCCATGCCACAAGGCCCAGAGGTGAGGCAGTGTCTATTGGGTACTGGCATCCAGACACCTATGTTATGGCCATTGTGACATTACAGTCTTCACGTTTGTTCTCCCCCACTAAAAATCCTGAAGCAGAAAAAAAAAAAATATATATATTTCGCTTTATAAGAAACAGCCTCCAAAAGAGGCTGAATCTCAGTGCATCTCAAGGAACACAGTGTGTATGAGAGTGGTAAGATTGTACTCCTCTGAGCTCTTATGGAATCCATTAGTAATCACACAGCCACAGAAGGCACCTTTCTGCCTTCCTATTTTCCCACCAGGCATTACCTCCACCTCACGCTTTCATCAAAATCAAGCTAGGAGAGTCACAAGCTGAAAAATCTTCCATTAATACCTGGTTTAGCATCTGTCACACCTTCCAAGAGGACCAGCTGTGGAGGTCGTTCACAGGCAACATCACAAAAATGAAACTGGAGCAGGAAGTCCCGGCTGTACTTACGTCTGCCTGCAGAGAAAAATACAAGTTAAAAGAAGAAAATAACTGCAGCAAAGTCACACCTACAGGGAACATCTGCATACTCTTTAGACCTTTAGACCTCTTATAGACCTCTTTAGCTTGAGATAGGTTTTTTGTACCCAAGCACTCTGGTACCATGAGAATAATGGTACCACTTAATAACCTAAATGTAGGACAGAATACATGTGTAAATGTAGAAGAACAGAGCACAGTTATTGCAACAGTCATGGTCAGCACCTTGATGAAACAAATTAAGAATGTCCCCTCTGAGACACCACGAGTTCAAGGGACTTTTAAGCAGATCAGTCGATGTGCAACTCAAGGAAATGTCTGCCAAAAAAGAAAAAACGATTCTGGAGATCAGGTTGAATACAATTTCTACATTCAAGATTCCAACAAATGCTATTGAGTGTGTGCTTCTTTTTTTTTTTTTTTTTTAATCCTTTATATGGACAGTAGAGAACAGTCATGATTGTAACTGGGCTCTTTGGAATGATTTCCTAATAGTGGTGTGCAAATACTGCCTAAAACCATTCCCACAAAAACCTGCAGCTGAAAGCTGTGGCTGCTGAACATGGTTTACAACTGCACAAAAGCAGAAGTCTGGGAATATGAAAGAGATAGTAACCATAAAGCAATGGTTACTGGTAGGGAAACAGTCAGCTCTTGACTAGAGAAAAAAAATGGCAGAAATTGGGCTACAGGAATAGACTCTGGAAAAATTAACTTTAAGTCATATACCAAGGAAATGGATAGAAGAGGAACATCTTTGCTGAGTGCCTCATGCAACACACATCCAAGACGCTCAGAGAGACAGCAAGGCTCACAAACTGTCCATCCCCAACAAACTCACGTTCTCCATGCACACCGGGGCTCACCTAGTTTCTTTGGCCGGCACAGGGTGACATATTGGCAGTTGTCCGTTACACCCAGTGAACTTGGCCACAGTGGGGCCAGCAGTCTCCGTGAATACGACTGTTGGGAAAAGTCTTCCTGACCAGACACCTGCAAGGAGGCCAGAAACAGGATAGGAAACATCAGCAGCACAGAGCAGAACTTCTGCAAGCTACAGACAATGCATGTACGTACACTTGCCAGGAGCAAGACAGGACAAAGCCCACGTAGAAAGGCATGAACTAAGCTATTCAGAATACGGTGCAGATACAATAAACCTTCAGCTGTGGGGGACAGATACAGTTTAGCCACAAGTCACCTGACAAGATACTTTGCAGGCATCTTATATTGAACTGATGATTTAGCTTGAAAGCCAATGATGTATTTGGTCATGGATACACAGTAACAGGTAACCAGAAGAGACTCTAGCATAGGTGCCCATTTCAAACTGTTTTCACATCAAACATCCACATAAAATTTCAGCACGTCTTGGTGGAGTTGTATTCCCCTATGCTATTTGTCTGCATACACACATTTGTCCGCTTCTTTCCTCAGCAGTGTTGGAGGCATCGGGGAAGACTGCTGAATAACTGAATTCAATATTCAGACTATTGCCCCACGAGAAAAGGAATGCAGACATGCATTTCTCCAGCAGCATGCAACAAAGAGCCACCCAATCCCAGTTCTGGCTGGCACCTACCTTCCAGGCTGGCATCCCATGGTAGGAAAGTTCACCATTCCGGATGAATTTGTAGAGTGGAGAATCAGGTACAGAGTTCAGGTCTCCACACAAGATGACAGGATAGTAGCTGCCTTCAGCAGTTTTTGCAATCTTGTCAATCTCTGCCAGGAGTAAGGCCATCTGGGCCAGTTTGATATCTCCCCGCCGGGGATTGAACAACACATGAGTGTTGGCCACACACAAAGGACTGACTGTCTTTAGATCCAGGCCCTCTGGGAGCAGAGGCTGTAGCAGCAGCACCAAGCCCACATTATCCCGATTGAGGATGTCCAGGCCAGGCCGGAAGTATTCTACGGGGCTGAGGGTGATCAGCTGGAACCTGCTGTGCTTATAGCACACTGCACAGCCATCTGTCTTTGTCCCAGTTCTCCGTTTATAGAAGCACGCAAAGCCTGAAAAGAAACCATCACCTCTTAAAAGGTTTACCTAGTCACTACCTCAGGCTCCCCCCATCAGCTGGGGAGTTCAGCAAGTCTGTGTAGCTGAAGAGGTTCCTGCTACATTTGGGCACATCATTATACCCAGTTCTGTTGCAATAAGCACAGTTTATCACTGAGGGTATTTTCTCTCTCTTTGTCTTCTAGGACCCTCTATCAGTTTTTTTACTCTGATCTGGCAAGTCTGAGAAAGATCATTTACAAAAGAAAGGGTAAAGGTCTAGGCGGACAGTTCAGAAGCAGGGCCAGCAGCCACTCGCCAAACAGGAAGAGCAATCTCAGGTGCTTTGAAGATGTTAAGCAGGAAGCACTGCTTGGCCAGTCCCATGAGCTGGAGGTACAGACACACAAAAGCAGGACATACCCATCTCCTTGAACGTCGGTTCTAGCTGCTCCCAGTAATGGTTCTCCTGCACCTCCTGGAGACACAGAACCTGGAAGGAAGGCAGAGACCTCACTCGCTCCACCAGTATTTGCTAGTTACCTTGCTTTGGGAAAGGAAGAAAGCGGAAAAGTGCATTCACATACCAACCCTGCAACCAGAAAGGTCATCACTGCAACTCTGTCCTGTACTTTCCAGATAAGAGAGCAGTAACTTTCTGGGTCACATTAGCTTATCGTTCATTGTTACAGTGACGAGGCAGAAGATCCTTCATCACACAAAGAGGACTCAAGGAATAGGGAAAGTCATTAAGTCCTCTTCTAGGCAGGCTTCCCTTCCTGTCCTGCATTATAAACCTGGTCCTTTCCTCCGCAAACACACATTATCTCTTCTTCCTCTCTTTCTGTTGTTTAAAGAAGTTGAGCCCTGCTATCAAAGTATGACCAGTTTCTACAGTAACACAATCAAAGCACAAAAGACACCCAAAAAAATGTATGTATGCACAAGACCTCAAATACTCTCAGAGGAATCAGTGTTCAGTTACCAAGCAGGCAGCATCTTCCTAGGACTTCACCTGACTTTTTTTTTTTTAAGGTTGTTTGACCAAACAAGGAATTCAAATTCTGGTGACACTGTTGTGAGAAGGGCTCAGTCATACTCACATCAGGATCCCAGTGCTGGATCTCCTGCAAAAGATTTGGAAGGCGGTAGTTCCAGTTCAGGATGTCTGGATGACAGTGTAGATAGAGATCAAGGCCCTGCTCCACCAGGTCCTGGGCAAGGATGTTGTAAGACATGACTCGAAACTCAAAGAGAGGAGTGTTTTTCGAGAGCTGCTCTAGCACACAGGGCTGGACAGAAAGATCCTCCCAGTCCCTCCATAAAATCTCTACGCGCAGGAAACAAAAAGCCAAGTTATAGCCATGCTGGGTACCCTGCTGATACTTTTTTTCCCCTCAGACCCAGAAAATATAGACATCGTTATTCTCTAAGCTAGGGCATTCTAGCCAGTGAGCAAACCCTCACCCACTCTGTTTTTCAGATGCTCTTTTTGGATGTCTTTGGATAGCTGTCAATGGGGATGGCATAACAGAAGACCCGAGTCAAGCATACTGAAACACTCGACCAGCTTTTGGGTGCTTTTTATATTATAAAGCTAGAACTTGGGAACAGTTCCTGGAAAATGAACTTCTATTGATGTTCAGACCAGACAGTCTAATAGCACAGAGACCCCTAGCTGTGACCAGCCCTCCCCCAGCAAAAACTCACTTTATAGTTTTCACTACCAAAGCCTGTCAATTCTGCATAGACAGATACAATCAATGTCTTATTGACAGCAAGCCCAGACACAATAACCCAATCACATTCAGTACAAATGGAAATCCCAAACCGAGTATTAGATTCGGAGCCATTACTACTGACCATGGTAGGGCACCTCTGTTGGGAGAGGACAAAATTGCACTGCATCCTGAACGGGCCAGGCTGGGGGGTCCGTTGGCACTGGCTCTGCATCACACGCTAAACTCCAGGCCAGCACAGCTGGGTCTTCATTTTGCACTTCTACACCGACAGCGGCATGGCCAGCTATCTGGTGATCCGCCTGTGGCACTACAGCTGCCCAAGGGGCACTGCCTGCTACAGCCACCGTTTCCTCTACTGGTGATTTTGCCAGTTCAATCACTGCGTAATCTTGAGGTTCTGAAGAAGCCAAGGCGTGTAGCTCTGTGAGCTGCTGACCGGCACACCGGGTGACTTCTGGAGCCGAATTCAGGTCACTGAGGCTAGTCATCAACAGCTCCGAACCTTCTAACCAGTCACTAGTGAGCGTAACTGATACTTTCCCCACTGCTGGAACACTCTCACTGGCTGGCAAATTCCCTGATCCTTCCTCCAGCCACTGCTGAAGAAGGGCTTCTTGCTCTTCTGGGACCGACCTTCCTCTGGTCGCAGTAAAGACGCCTTCTATCTGGGTGGATGTGCTCTGCGCCAGAAGCACATTCTTTCGACAGGTAAAGAAAGCATCTGCCATTTAAAAAGAAACAAACCCAACATTAGACAGATGGAAGTCCTTTCTCATTCACTCTTTTCTTTTTCCTATGCATTTGCTGTAACTGTGCAATGAGACCATTCAGTATAGCAACCCAACAAATGACTTCTCTGAAGAAAAAAAAAAAACAGTTACGGTCTGAAAAACTTGCCCTGCCTCTTCCTGAATGCCAGGCCACAGTCCAATTCTAGTTGTGTTAGTCAAAGTCACTGAAACTGTAAAGGATGGCGATGGCTTTACCAACGCTAGGGAATGCAATTCTAACTTAGGCAGCACCACAGCCAGTCAGCCAAGCTAAAAGGCCTTGTGGAAATATCAGCTCTCAGCAACAGATGTAAAGGCACAGTCTGTGGAAGTTAGCTGATGGGGCGCGTGGGCTAAGAAGCCAAGCTCTTGTAGATGACTACTTGGAGCAAGTTTCTTTCCAGGGATTGAGTAAGAAAGTAGTCCTCAGCTAAGAGGATCAAATATATCACAAGAATGAAACAGAAAAACTGTTCAGTTATTAAGAGATGAAAAACAAAAGACACAGAGGGACCAACATGTGCAGTTAAAAGACTTATTAGAGAGTATATGCATAAAAGAAGTCCTGGTAAGAATTACAGATCACCTGATGACCGACATCTGTGGTAAAAACTTTCAAAAAACCCTGCTGTTAATGTAACACTGAATATACTAATATTGGTGGGGTAAAATAGAAAACAGGGAGTCTTTTCACTTGTATCTATATAAAAGACGATGACAATTAGGTTTTGCTATGAATTCTGCACAGACACTAGGACCTACTGTTGATTAGCAATTTTTGTCTACAAATCACTTTTTCTCTACTGTATCCCTGTGACAGTCAGCCAGAGCAGTAACATACAGGAATCAGCAACATCCGTGCGTGTTTTTACCGTATCTTTCATGTCGAAGCTTTCTGTATGTGTCAGAAATGGAGCTTTAAGAACCATACTCCTCACTGTATTTTGGTAATTAAGTTCATGAACGTCAGAAACACCAATGCACCAAGGTAATGCTTTTGCACACTCCACTGTTGAAGAACCTGTTAGTACAGGGCAGGAGCTGAATGGGAGAGGAATCAGCTGCTCCCTACAACCACAGTGCACCCGTGGCAGCCGCAGGCCTGGGGACAGGTGGCTTTACATCAGCGCAGTCACCAGGGGCTGTGAAGCAGCAGCAGGATGTAAGAAACAAAATGAAATACTGATGTGTGCAAAGCAAGAGTCCATCCACCAGTCACCCGTAGGTCCTTGGGGAGTCACACACCTCAGAGCAGCCCATCTCCAAAGATCTTCCCAAACCCGCAGCACAGGTGTGGTCCAGGAGGCCGGGGCCTCCACCACACGGCAATGTGCCACTGCGGCACAACAGTCGGCAACTGTTTCCTCCAAAATCCCAGGCCCCGCGCTGCCCCGGGGGCGAGCAGCCCCGGCCCGGCACAGGTGCCGACGCCCCCTCGGCTGCAGCCCCGGGCCCCCGCCCGCCGCTGCCGCCCAAGGCCGGGGGCTCGGGGAGCTACGGAGCGGCCCTGGCTCGCAGCCGCCGAGGCCCCCCCAGCCGCATCCCCGGCCGGAGCGGGGGGTAGGCGAGGGGCGCCCCCGCAC